>PPUV02000010.1:0-248843 GCA_002911495.2 Spathaspora sp. UFMG-CM-Y285
AGATTATTCCTAAACGATTGATTATTTGTAATGATATGAATTCTAATTTTAATGAAATAGAGAATATTTTACAAAGATATCACCATAGAATTTGCCAAGTTCACCAATTAGAAATTTTAACTACATTAGGTACCATTACGCTTGCTCAATTCAATTATGTGTTATCGTTTAATAATTTGACAAAGCTTGATTTTAATACCATGGATTTGAGACCCATAAAACAAGGATTACGTGACAATCCAATGTATATAAGTCACCAGAATCTTAAGGAGATTCGTTTTTGGAATGATACATTCGACATAGTGCTGTTATTTCAGTTACCCCAAAACTTACAAACTTTTTCATTATCAAATATAGATATTAGGGATTTAATACTTCCCCCTAATCTCAGTTGTGTTTTATTAAGAACTCTCCCTATTCCTGATTTTTCAATAGTACGAGATAAGTTCCCGGCAAGTTTAACACTGCTTACACTAGAGGTTAATTGGTTGGAAACTTTAGTCATTGATGATTTACCTGATGCGTTACGTAAATTATTTATTTCAAACAGTCGGATTATAAATATCCAAGGGAATCTGTGGCCACAAGGTCTTGAGGTATTAGAACTAACTAGTGCCTGTTACCCAAATAATACATTAGTTGCACTCATTCAGACCTGTGGTTGGCCCGGTAGATTGGTACACTTAGACATCACTTGTAATGGACTTGAGGAGATTGACATTTTAAGAAGATTGCCACTGACTTTAAAATACCTAGATATAACAGGTAATCCATGGATTTGGGATGATGGAAGTGAACTTAGATTTCCTTGTAATTTAACCAAATTACACATGCGAGTTTGTCAAATCCGTGAGTTGACCCATTTCCGATTCCCAAAATCACTAGTAGTGTTGAATTTGAACTCCAATAGAATTAGCAATGTAATATCATATGGCGCCTGGGATAAACTTACGGATTTGCGTTGGCTAGCTCTTGAATATAATTTAATTGATAATTTGAATGGCTGGATTATTCCTCCCAATCTCAAGTCATTGTTGTTATCTTGTAACCCCATACGAAACATTACACTGCTGTTTCCTTTATTTGATCTGAAATATGAGTTTGGGGTTGTTTGGTTGGAATGTATTGCATGCCCAATAAACAAAATCAAACTAGATTACTTTCCTCCGAGTTTGAAATTATTCACGGTTTCTCAATATAAATTGTTTACTGCTCCTGCAGGTTCTAATGCAAAACTCTACAAATTTAGTAGTCTGAAACCAAAAAAAGGTACACCAATGTGGAAAATAATTAGATTAAATTAGATATATATCTAGAATTGGATTGTTTTAGATCAAAGGATGGTGAAAATTGTGACATTATTAGTTATATGAATGGAAAAAAACGTAAAATACAAACTTCGAGGTGATAGTTTAACATCGTAAATAAGATTAACTTTGTAATCACGTTTTTTTTGCAGTTTGAACATGTAAGTTGGTCGCAATATATAGATAATTCTAGAAACATGTATTGGTTTGGCTATAACTCTGGTAAAGAGACACGTGAGTTATATGAAAGAAAATAACGTAAGGATGGTTGCCTTAAGTAATTTGAAATAAGAATTAAATAATCTCTAATGATTTTAAGATAGACCAACGTAGTATAATAAACGTAAGTCTTCTATCTTCGCAGTGAAAGAGTTCAGCTTAGAGAAGAATTATAGACAAGTTGAGAAATGAGCGAATGTGTCCATATATACTAGGACATCTCCTTAGTGATGTAGCATCATTCATTTCACATTTTAACTTTGTAGTTGCTGCAAAATAGAATTTCTCTTATCTCGAGAATTTGGTAGAAACCCAGTCAACATATGTATTTGGTAGCACTTGATAATTCTGGAGAATTTTCAGTGAAAGAAAAAAAACTCTTGAAATTTTTACCATCAACAACAACAACAACATCAACATCAACATCATCAACATCAATATAAACACTGAGCAGTTGCAATGTCACAACCTTCCACTACAGCAGTGACAACAGCCACCACCACTACTACTACTACCACCACCAGTGTTGCTTCAGGAGGAACTATGATTGAAGATGCTTCTGATATTTCCTATTATATTGATTCTCAACAACTTGAAAAATTACATAATTTAGATGTTCCTTTATCTAATGGAGAAATTGTTCAAATCAATTTAATCAACGATCTACCTGAAGATCATACAGATTTGATTGGGTTTCTTGAATCAGAACATTGTGCTAAACAATATTGGATTACTGTTGCTTCAGCATATGCGAGAATTAATAAATTATCGGAAGCTAAGGGGATAATTGAAGCAGCATTGAAATTAGATTATTTTAATGAAGAAGATCAAAAATCATTCACTAGTTTCTTAATTTGGGTTTATTTTAAATTCATTGGATTAGGTGTTGATAAAGAATCCTATTTAAATCAAGCTTCTGTTGAAATTAATAAATTAGGTTCAAAAATAAAGAATGATTTAAGTACTAGTACCAGTAATAGTACATCTAATATCTTATCCCAAGCAGTATTGTTATTGTTTCAAGGTCAAGATGATGATGCTTTAGATATTTTTGAAAAAATCTTACGTATTGATTCCAATAATTGTTTTGCTATATTAGGAAAAGCTCAAATTATATTAAATAAAACGAAAAATTATCAATTAGCATTGAAATTATATCAACAAGTATTGATTTTAAACCCCTTGATGAAACCTGATCCTAGATTAGGTATTGGTTTATGTTTTTGGTTTTTAAAAGATGATAAGATGGCAATAACTTCTTGGGAAAGATGTTTAGAATTGGACCTGGAAAATTTAAAAGCTAAAATATTGATAAATTTAGCCAAATTTCATTTGACATTTAATAATTCATTAAGTGATGAAGAATTTTTAACTAATTATAAGACATGTTTAATGGAAGCAAGTAAACTTAATAATAAATCTCCTCAAGATGCAACAATTTTATTACCCTTGGTTTCTTATTATTTTTCCAAACAAGATTATACTACTATGGAAACCATTATTAAGAAAATAGTTGTTCATATTACAGGTGATGACAATTTAACTAAATTCAACAATTTTAATAAAGTAACACAATATCAAAGTAATATCTTGTCGCAATGTTGTACTTGGTTAGCTCGAATTCATTTTTCAAATTCTGAGTTTCTTCAAGCATCAAAATATTTTCAAGAAGCAATTAAATTGAATGATAATAATATCGTGGCCAAACTTGGACTTGGACAAGCACAATATAATAGAGGTTCAGTTGAAGAAGCCATTATGACGTTTGAACTGATTTTAAGAAGTAATGTTAAATGTCTTGAAGTGAATTATTCTCTTGGAATATTATATCTGAAACAACCTTCGAAAAGAAAACAAGAACAGGCAATAACTATACTTGAAAGATATATTAGATTATCAAATAATCGTGGATTAACGTCAAAGGAAGATCTGAGTGAATTTTTATTGAATAAAGAACCAATTTGTTTGAATGCTTATTTAACTTTAAGTAAATTATATGAAACTAGCGATATTAATCAACTGTTGAATTATTTAAATAAGGCAATTGAATCAAGAAAAAATATTGGGAAACCAGTTCCAGTTGAAGTTTATAATAATATTGGAGTTTTCCAATTTATGAAACAGAATTATCAACAAGCAGAAGAAAATTTCCAAACTGGTCTTGATTTAACCAATTGTGAATTTAAAACTCCTGATGGAGATTTATTAATTGATTTACCTCAAGATTTAAAAGTCAGTTTAACATTCAATTTAGCAAGATCGAAAGAAATTTCCAATCAAGAAGAAGCATTATCAATTTATCAAACACTTTTACAAGAAGCACCACATTATTTCTCAGCCAAATTACGGATATTATTCTTGAATTGTATAATTGAAGGGGTATATACAAAACTGGAAATTAAGACTGAATTAGAAACATTAATGAATTCATATAATTCAAATTTAGAAATTAGATCATTTTATGGGTGGTTTATTAAGAATTTTGGAAAAAGATTAGGGTTACCTGTTGATGCCGATACTAAACATCAAAAGGATACTTTAGTAGATTATGATTCTCATGATTGTTATGCATTAATCTCATTAGGAAACATTTATTGTATTATGGCTCGAGATTCCAAGGGAGATATTGAAAAACGAAAAAAGTATTATGTTAGAGCCATTGAATTATTTACCAAAGTTTTAACGGTTGATCCAAAAAATGTATATGCTGCACAAGGATTAGCTATTACTTTAATTGAAAATAAAGAAACAATCAAGGGTCTTGATATTTTAAGAAAAATTAGAGATTCATTAAATGATATTTCAGTATATTTAAATTTAGGTCATGTATTACTGGAACTAAAACAATATGGTAAAGCAATTGAAAATTATGAATTAGCCTTGGGGAGATTTACTGATGGGAAAGATTCTAAAATTCTTTTATTTTTAGGAAGATCATGGTATTTACGAGGACATTTAGAAAACAATTTATCCTATTATAGAAGAAGTTTGGAATATTCTAAATTATCATATGAATATAGTAAAGGATTCAAATCTTCAATTAAATTTAATATTGCTTATGTTCAATTTCAAATTGCGGAATTTATATCAAATCAATCAATTAGTCAACGTAAAATTGAAGATATTGAATTAGCAATTTCAGGATTAAAAGAAGGGATTGAATTATTAAATGAATTAGCTTCAGATGATGAAAAACATCCTCCATATCCTAAGGAAGAACTCAAGGCTAGAAGTAATTTAGGTACATCTACTTTATTGAATAGATTAAATGTGGTATTGAATGAAACTAAGACAAGTATTGCTGAAGTAGAACAAAAATTAGAAGTTGCTAAGAAACAAAGACAAGAAGAGGAAGAAATCAAATTACAACAAGAACAAGAGAAATTGGCTCAATTAAAGGAAAAGGAAGAAAAATTAGCTCAAGAAAGACAATTATTACAAGAACAAGCACAACAATGGGCGGAAGAATCAAGAATGAATGTTGAAGTTGATGAAGAAAAAGATGATGAGTTGTATGATAAAGAAGTAGCTGGAGGAGAGAAAAAGAGAAAAGGTAAGGCCAAAGGAGGTGAAAAGAAACGAGCCAAAAAGAGAGGAAAGAAGAATATTGTTGATAGTGAAGAAGAAGAAGAAGAAGAGGGAGAAGCTTCTTCAACAGAATCTGAACCTGAACCTGAAGTTGAAACTGGTAAAGGAAAGAAGAAGTTCAAGTCGAATGAATTTATTAACGATAGTGATGACGATTTAGATGATGATTTGTTTGGTGAAGAAGAGTAAATAACCTAGAGAATTTGAATATGTAGTTTTATTGTATGTATATAAGACATTTTGTTGTATATACAACTTAACTTTGACTCTATATTATTTAAGTTTCGTTGTATTATTTAACTTTTGTTATATTACTTAACTTTTGTTCTATTACTTAACCTTTGATATTAGTTTGCTTTAGTTAACTTTACTTAACTTTACTTAACTTAACTTTTGATTCAGACTAACTGAGCAGACTAACTGAGCAGACTAACTGAGCAGACTAACTGAGCAGACTAACTGAGCAGACTAACTTCGCTTTCGCTCAGTTAGTCTGACTCAACCAATTCTTCAACAATTTATTACTTTCATTTGTTTGTTTAAACAATTTCTTTTCAAATTCATCCAAACTATATAAAAATTCATTATTAATTTGTTTATTCAAATTATTAGCAAAATTATGGATTTCAAATGATCTTTCTTTTACCATATTCATAACATTTTCAATTAATTCACCATCATTAAACATAATACACCATTTTTCTATTAATTTATAATAATATGGTAATAATTTATGTAAATCTATACTGGTTGGATTTGATTTTATAGCATTGATAACTTTACTACTGATAAAATCAGGATCAATCATATCTATAAAACTTTGTTGTGATTCATCCAGTATTATACAAATAGCTAATATTTCTGCTAACCAAAATGGTAGTTCAATTTTTGTATTTTGTTCAATTGGTTTACCAGGATTACCTTGAAGATAACCCAATCCTGGAACAGTGATATTGAATTTACAAGGAACTTTCTCTCCATCTGCTAGTATATCGTCAAGATCGTAATATGACATGATTACTGTTGTTGTTGTTGTTGTTGTTGTTGTTGTTGTTGTTGTTGTTGTTGTTGTTATGTTTTTGAATATGTCAAAGATTTATACGCGTTTTTCTGAACACAAGGCACGACTAAGATTGTATAACGATTGTGAAGTTGTAACAACTACAATACAGAAGAAAGAGTTGTAACCAGAAAAAGAACATCATATTACTTGTCCAATGTTATATTGCTGGTATTGAGGTGATTCTTTAAATAGTGAAATTGACAAAGAATTATGTTAAAATCGTGGTTACATTGGCAAGGCTTGAAGTTCTACAAAGTGTTTGTTTGTTGTTTCTAATACAAGACTTTGTTCCTTTTACTACACTTACACATCTACATAGTTATATATTCAATTGTTACAAGTGATTTTATATAGGTATATTCTGTCTTTTGTTCTTTCTTTTGCTCTTTCTTTTGCTCTGTCTCTTGCTCTGTCTCTTGTTCTTATCTACTCCTTAAATTTTCAATCTTCAATTTTTCTCCACAATTCTCCTTGTTCTATTTTCCGCCACTTGAAACAGGTGGTGAAATTGATCATTTTTAACTTACTTTCTAAAGATTCTACTTTGATTATTGCTTATCAGTTTAAACTTTGTCACAGTTACAACTACCTTCACTCACTAGAAAATGTCAGAAAATCTGCAAGATGAAGAAACTACTGTTTCAAGTCCTAGAATTATATTAACCCGACCAACAGATTCTGACCTTTTAGAAGAACAACTTGAATATCCCATAGACACTAATATTCAAGAAGATCCCAATGAACTTACTCCTTTATTAGTTAATCCTGTTACTAAACCTCCAACTGGATTCATTCGAATTATCTTGATCACATTATTATGTTTCCTTGTTTTAACTACCCTAATATTCTATGTGGTAAAAGGAGTAGATGTTTCAGCTTCTGATGCCGTTCATATTCAATTAGATACAATTTCCATATCAAGTATAACCCCCTTTGGATTAGATGCTCGAGTTCAAGGTGATATTCAAGTTGATTACAATAATATATCAAATTTCTTTCATCGAAATATCTTGAAATTAGGAGGATTAATCTTGGGAAATCTTACCATAAGTCATGTATTACCTGTGGAAATATTTACTAAAGTGGTTGATGTAAATAGTCCCTTTGTTCATATGGTGGATACATTACCACCAATATTAAATGTTGATATTCATCCATCAAATACTTCAACTTTGTTTGATTTTATTACTCCTTGTAATTTCACAAATTCTAAATTTTGGGAATTTTTAAAATATTTTAATCAAGTTGATTCAAATGAAGTTAATCTTGAAGTTAAAGGAATTGCCAATAGCAATATCAAGGCAAGATTTTTCTCAGTAAATATCCCTAATATTGAATTTCATGAATTTGTTACTATTTCCAAACAAGATTTAATTCCAGGGATAGAATTGGATCAATTAGAAGTAACTTCTTCAGGCAATGGACTTTCCTTGGATGCAGCAATTAATATTGATAATGATTATTCTATTCTGTTGTTTTTAAATAGTATAAATTGGAAAGTAATGTTGGATGATTGTGATAGTAATTTAATTGATGTGGGGAATTGGAAAAGTTCTCCAATTTTAATCTCACCAAAATTACCTATATCAGTGTCAGTACATGGTGATATTACCACTATTCCGAAAATACTTTTAACAGAATGTGTTTCTGATCATACAAGTCCAATATTCCGGTTAATTGAACGGTATTTAAAAAATGAACCTGTTTATATTTATTTAAGTGCTTGTAAAGAACAAGATGATACAGATTTACCAGATTGGATAATATCAATATTAAGTTCAATGAATCAAAGAATTGAAATTAAATTACCTAAATATGACCTTGAACCAAATTTACTTGAATTTATAAATAATTCAACTGATGTATTGATTAATCCTACAAATGATAGGAATTCATTCATGACTCATTTATTAAGTAATTTTACCTTGGCATTACCAAGTATAAGTCCTATTCCGTTTAATATTCCCAGTTTTAATCTGAAGTTTAATATTCATCAAAATGAAACTATATTGGTGACAGGAACTTCTACTAGTTTTAATAATATAAATATTTCTCATAATTGGCATATAAGTACAAGTACAGATTCACAATTGACAATTATTGACTCAATTAAATTAGGTAAATTAATTGATTCGATAATTAAGAAACAAGAATATAAGTCTGTGGTAATGGATATTACTTTATATGATTTAATTATTGAAAGTTCATTGGTTAATATCACTGTGAATAATTTAACCTTACCTTCTATGGCAATATTACCTACCACTCAAGTAATGTTGTTTGAACAACAAGATTTACTAGAACAATTAAATGCTACAGTTTATTCGGTTCATTTGGTTGATTCAACTGCTAGTTCCTTACAATTATTAATCGATGTATCAATATTTAATCCCACAAATATTACCTTTGATTTACCTCAAGAAACAGTATTCTTAGGATTAATTTATAACAATACAAATATTGCCACTGCAACATTCAACAATTTATATATCCCTCAAAATGAACAAACTAATTTAACAGTAGGTTGTAATATTCATGCAATTACAAACAAAGACAAGGCAATCTTGGAATATTTCTTAAGTGAATTTGTATCTGGAGGATATGAAAATTCAACAATTGATATTTCAAATAATCACGTGATTCACAATTCAGGATTAAATAAATTAATTGAACAAATTAATATTACAAATTTATCAATACCAACAATTAATCTTCCTATTCCTGAAGTTAATGTTAATTCATGTCCATTTATAGTTGAAGCTACAATTCATATATTAACTTCTGAAGTGGAATTAACATTATTTAATCCTATTGTAAATTCGGAATTAACAGTGGAAGTATTTCAAGCGGAAGCAAAATATAAAGAAATTATATTGGGATATTTATTACAACGAGAGAAATTAGTGGTGTCTCCAGGAATTTACAAGACTCCTAAATTACCCATAAAGATTAATTCTATAGGTATGGATGTTTTGAAACTGGCGATAAATGGAGAATTAGATGTTGAAGTATTAGCTATGTTGAATGTTCAATTAGATAATTTTGATGTAAGTATATTTTACAAAGGGAATAATTTAAAGTCAAAGATTGGCTTTTAATTTGCAACTTTTTGCAACTTTTTGCATTTCTAGAACTTTTTGTTGTATAACTTGTATAACTTGTATAACTTGTAAAAATAATAAAATAAATGGGTTATTATATGTTGGATAGTAAATTAGTAAGATATTACGGGAATAAGTATTGATTGATATTATTGTTATTCACTAATTTTAAATATATAAAAAAGTTAATCACATATAAAAATTGTAAATTTTGAGAGATAGTATTATTTATTGAGAATAAGGGGTATAAAGGTGATAAAATATAAATTGTAGAATTAATATTATATTTACCCAAATTTCCTTAACCCTATATTTTATATGTATTTCTTTCGTTATAATATTTTATTTGTTTCAACAAATTTTTTTTATTATTTTTAACCAAGCTGATACATATATTTTTTTCTTATTTACAACATAAAGTATGTAAATATGTTTTTTATGTTCGTATGCTTGATACATATCTAAATATACTTCATAATCATTTATATCATCAAAAGGTTTAAGTCTAATTAGTTCAATATCTAGTTTATTATTTTCTAAAGCTATTTTTCAGTCATCATTTGTTACATAATAAACTAATGTTTTCTTAGTTTTTGTTACATATTCACCTTTTAGCGTATCAATTATTTCGTTTTCATTTTTAATTTCAATTTCAATTTTATATCTTAAATTTCTAATACTATAAACATATATTTTATTCTTTACAAGATATAAGAAATTCCAAAAATCAAATGAATTACCACGTACCATTTTAAGCACTTCATTTTCTGTTTTTATATTATCAATATATACGAAATGTTCATTTTCAATGTTCAATCATTCTTTATTTTTACTGAATATTCTAAATGTTTCCATCTTATTTTTATAATTCATATTTATTACAGTCTACTTTTTTTAAATTTAATAGTACAACAAACAAATAAATCACCTTTAAAATATTATAAAATTCTGTAACCAGGACAATCTATTTTTAGATTGATGGAATTATTTATTATTTATTATTTATTACTTTTTTTTTCTTTTACAGGCTTGCTTCCCAAAAGGGAAATTCAATTAACAAAATCGACAGAGAATTGCAGCGCACTTTTTGAATGTTTTGTTTACGTTTTTTTCTGTCTGCATAATAATGTAAGCAGTGCGTGTCGGTACCATTTTTTACACAAAGGACCCTCAACCGAAAAATAAAACGTGAGAGAATTTTTTTTTTTGATTTCCCTCGAGACTTTTACACATTTTCTTTTCTTTACTCAAAAAACCCCCCAGTCCTTTCGTTATAGATACCCAACCCTTACTTCATCATGGCTTCATTCTTAAAAATTTCCACATTAGTTGCATTAGCAGTTTCTTTACAATCCACATATGCTGCTCCTCCAGCTTGTCTTTTAGCTTGTGTTGCTCAAGTTGAAAAGGCTTCAAGTTGTTCTGGATTAAATGATATTAGTTGTGTTTGTAGTGAAAATGGTTCTGATGTTGAACAATGTTTAAAAGATATTTGTCCAAATGATCAAGCTGATGCTGCCATTTCTAGTTTTGAAAGTACTTGTTCTTCATTTGGTAATGAAGTATCTGGTGGTTCAAGTAGTTCTTCTACTAAAGAATCTTCAAGCACAGAAACTGAAGAATCTTCTTCAACTGAAGAATCTTCATCCCAAGCTTCTTCTTCTTCTTCTGGAGTAGAAACTTCTTCAGATGTTGAATCTTCTACTGGTGCCGGTTCATCCGCTGTTCAATCCACTTCTGCTGCCCCAACCAAAGCCGCTGAAGAAACTACCTCCCCATCTGAATCTACTGCTGCTCCACCAGTCACCACTGCTCCTGGATCAGGTGCTGGTAAAGTTGGTGTTGCTCTTTTCGGTTTAATTGGTGCTGCTTTATTATAAGCATAGTTTAAGGTTCGTTATTGGTTTGGTTTTTTTTTTAAAGTAGTCCTGGTCGATTCCCGTGGAAAGATAATTATATAGAACTTGATATAACTTTGATTCGGTATGTTTTTAGAATTATGAAAAAGTAAATATACATCAGTGTGTAGTGTTAATAAAGAAAGTAGTGGGTAATTGTTTTGCTTATAAAGTCCAGGAATATTTTGAATAGTCAACTGGGCATATCAAAATAATATGTAGGTTATTATTTTGTTATAGTAATATTGCTTCAGGGTTTATTTTTAATTAGGAGTAAAGACTTGACATGAAATTTTCACACAATCTGAGATAAGAATTACGTTCCCCACTTTTCTAATAAGAAGTCTTCCCATTACAACTTTTAAGTTAACCTATTAAATAATCATAGTATAAACTTAATTAGAGTCGTTTGTAACGAAGTTAAATTATAAGTCGGTTTACTACAACATAAGGTCACGTTGTAACAAACGACGTCATGCAAAAAGTTACCCGAGCCAAGAATATTTAAACTACATGCAAAAATATATTCTGTATAAATTTACTTAGGAAACTACCCATCAGCTATATGAAAGGGGGGCTTGCATTGAGATGTATATGAAATAGTAACTCCGCGGAATCACCGTTGCTCAATGTATGACGAAGGTGTGCTTTTTTTTTTGCTATCTTATCTCTTTTTTTTGCGGTCGTTGTTGTTGCTAAAATGTTGTCTCGATAAGAAAAGTACACAAATATAAAAATGTACAACCTATCACTCAAACTATAAATATAATTGTCAATTCCTTTTTTATTCCCATTTCTTGATTTGATTTAAATTAATATGCCAGTATCCGATTTTAATATAACTGTTAAAGCAACTACTTCAATACGATATACTTTATATTATGGTACTTTTATACATACACCAACAATAGATAATTTAGAAATATGTTTCAATACATTAGTCGGAGTTAATGAAGAAGGAATAATAGATTTCATTCATAAAGATTACCAACGTGAACAACACAATAATAAATCACCAATTGATTTCTTTCTTGAAACTCATCCAACCTATCATAGAAGAAGATATCGACCCCATTTTGAATATATTGACTTCTCTGACGATGGAATTAAATTTATGTTTCCTGGGTTTATCGATACCCATATTCATGCATCGCAATTCCCCAATATTGGAATTGGATTAGATACTCCCTTATTGGATTGGCTAAACATGTATACATTCCCCCTTGAGAATCAATTTACTCAACCATATCAAAAACTACAATTTGCCAAACAAGTTTATTCAAAAGTAATTGAACGTACTTTAAATAATGGGACTACATGTGCATCATATTTCACGACAATAGATTCTCAAACTACAAATCTTTTTGGTGAATTATTATTGGAATTTGGTCAACGAGGGTTTGTCGGTAAAGTTTGTATGGATGATAATGCCACATATCAAAAGTATCAAGAAACTTTTGAAGATTGTGTTGATTCAATGGAAAGTATAATTTCCCATTTATCAATGATTAATCCTGACTCGGAAACTTTAGTTTGTCCAATTATAACTCCCAGATTTGCTCCAGTGTGTACTCGAGAATTACTTAAATATCTCGGAAGATTAAGTATATTGAATAATCTTCCTATTCAAACTCATATTAGTGAAAATAAAGATGAAATTAAGCTAGTAAAACATTTATTCCCAGAATGTTCTAATTATGCTTCAGTATATGATAAACATAATTTACTCTCCCCATCAACAATCCTTGCCCATGCAATCCACTTGACTGCCACAGAACGGAAATTAATCCAGGATAAACAATGTTCAATTAGTCATTGTCCTACATCAAACACGTTTCTTTCAAGTGGAGAAGCACCAATCAAACAATATTTGACACAAGATAAAATCAATGTATCCTTGGGTACAGATGTAAGTGGAGGATTTGATGCTTCAATATTAGCGGTGATAAAACATGCAATTTTGGTAAGTCATCATTTATCTATGAAGACCAATAACCCCAAGGATAAATTAAGTTTAGCTGATGGTTTATATATGTCGACAATGGGAGGAGCAAATGCGGTAGGGTTACAAAACTTGATTGGTTCATTTGAACTTGGTAAGAAGTTTGATTGTCAATTGATTGATTTAACTGTAGAATCAAATGTTGATATATTTAATTGGCAAGCTCCCAAGAATATAAATTATCAAAAAATGATTGATTTATTAGGAAAATGGGTGTTTAGTGGTGATGATAGAAATTGTATAAAAGTTTGGTGTAATGGAAGATTAATTGTTGATAAACGGTCAACTAATCATCGAGATGATCGTTGGGTAATGGTTGAAAAAGAGTTTAACTGAGAGATAGTGAAGTTAACCAAGTAATCTTTAGATTTATAGTTATAGCATAATAAAGTTCACTTTTAATCTTCAAACAATCCGGAAATACATTACTCCGGATTTAGCCAATATTTGTAAGGAATGTTATACTGTGGTTTCGACTGTGGCAATTAACGCAATTTTGTTGCAAAAAAAATGAGGCTCAAATCGCAGTATAAATATGGGATAGTATTCCCCATTCCTCTTGTTCTTTCTCTACACAGATAATATGTCGGTTTCAATTGCAATTATTGGTGTTCATGGTGCATTAGGTAAACCAACAATTGATGCTATTAATTCTGGTGTTTTCGATAATAAATTAAAATTCCCGATAAAGGCACTTACCAGAAAGGAAACACCATCAACTGATAAAATTCAATATATTACAACGGATATTAATTCAGAAACAATTGACTCAATTGTTACTTCATTGATTGGAATTGATGTTATTATTGAATTAGTTACCCCAAACCCAGATTTATTCTCTATTTTAGAGAAAGTTGCTGAACGCGTTAAACCAAGATTATATATTCCTTCACAATTCGGATGCGATATTGACCGAGTTAGTAAATTGGTCCCTGGGTTCTTGACTGTCAAGATTCAACATTCAAAGAATCTTCGTCAATTGGGAATTAAAACTGTGGATATCATCACTAATTTCTTTGCTCAGCCTGGTGGATTCTTGTACAGAATTGGTATTGACCCAACAACTAATTCTTTACTTCAAATTGGTTCAATCGATACAAAATTTCCCTATACTAAAGTAGAAGATATTGGGAGAATTGTACTTGCTGTAGCTACAACTTCAGAAAATCTTCCAAATACACTTCGGGTTAAATCTGGAAATGTTTCATTTAAAGAGATAATTGAAAACTATGAATCAACAAATAATGTGAAGTTATCCATTAATAAAGTAACCCTTGACCAAGGTAAAACCCAATTGGATGAAAAATTAATCCAATCAGAAGGATTTTCATTTAAAGACTTTCAATTTTATTTACATGTAGCTGCTGCTTTTGGACTTGAATATGATGATAAACATAATGAATTAATTAATCCTGGTCAATCACTTTGGAAATGGTTAAAATTTTAATTAATATTTCTTAATCTATTTAATGTTTATAAACGTTACATATATATAAAGGTCCAAAATAAAAAAAAAACATACCCAAATTTTATTATATCTTTCAATTTTATATAAAAATCTAAAATTCAAAATCAATGATTGATTGAATCAACCAAAGATTTCAAAACAAATGCTTCTCCTGAACTATTACTGGAATCCTCTTCTTCTCTAATAATACCATCATTACGATTTTGTCCTTGTGGAAGGGCAATTGCTGGAGGTGGTGCTGGTGCTAGCGCTGGCGCTGGTGCTGGTGCTGGGAACTGGAAATCAGTTTGGAATGGAGATAACTGGTTCATTCCTTGTGTAATATTTGGTTGATTTTGAAACATGGAATATTGTGATTGTTGAAATGGACGAGATTCGGAGAATCTTCTAGGAATTCCATCTTGAAATGGATGTTGAAGTTGTGGTGGTGGTGGTGGTGGTTGCTGTTGTTGTAAATGATTTGATGGTGGTGCCGCATTGGGATATTGTTGAAATGTAGGTGGTGGTTGATAACTTAATCTCCTGTCAAATCCTCTTCCAAACGTCATTTGTTGTGATTGAACTGGTGCATGTGCTTGTGCCTGTGGCTGCTGTTGTTGCTGTTGCTGCTGTTGTTGCTGTTGCTGCTGTTGTTGTTGCTGTTGCTGTTGCATAAATGGATTACTTGTGGCTCCTGTCATCAATGGCAGAACACTTTTTCTATTCATAGCATAAGGTAATCCAATTACAGCACACATCCAAATTCTCGTTTTATAAATTCTAAATAATTCCCGAACTAAATCTCGGAAATCAATTCTCTTGGATGTTGAATAATAAAAGATCAACTTTTTACGATCAAATTGA
This sequence comes from Spathaspora sp. UFMG-CM-Y285, assembly GCA_002911495.2. Classification (NCBI taxonomy): domain Eukaryota; kingdom Fungi; phylum Ascomycota; class Pichiomycetes; order Serinales; family Debaryomycetaceae; genus Spathaspora; species Spathaspora sp. UFMG-CM-Y285. Next base: position 15,490 of record PPUV02000010.1, read on the forward strand.
TATTCCGCATCAATTAACTTCATTTGTAATAAATCTTGTGTGTTTGTACTTGGTGTCGAGTTTACTCCCATCAATTGTTGAGAACTAGTGGCATTGGCAATCTTGGCCAAACATAAACGACATGCTTTTTCTTCATCTTGTTTCTTATTTAAAATTTGTAAAACTTCATTTGGTTGCGCTAAGGAAATTATCGATTTGGGGAAATGTAATGTTGGTGGTGCAATTGAATTATTACCATCAGATAAATTCTTCACCGATAAATCATCCAAGATATTTTCATGTTCATTCAATGCTGCTTGTTGTTCTTGAAATTGTAACAATTTCAATAATCTAGCTTCATCAATAGAAATATTCATCTTGAAAATTTTCCCCAAATCACGACCACGATCAGCTTCAACAATAACTAAGTCACCAATTTTTAATCGATTTAAATCAGAATTAGGAGCAACACTAGGAAGATAAAATACATCGATTCTACCTGCTTTAAACCCTACTAAAATCAATTGATAATTACGTAATGAAGATTCAATGGGGAATTTAGGTAATTGATATGCATCACCAAGATATTTTTCTTCATCAAAAAATCGTTCATTTAGTAATCGTAATGTAACTTTAACTCGTTCATGAGGATCAGTTTCAAAATATTCATCAACTAGTTTTAATGTTTGATTGGCATCACCATTGACAAGTACAACATTATTACTACTGGAACTGCCTGCAGAATTCGTAGTGGGTAAGGCATCAGCAAATGAATGTCTACGAACAGGATCAAGTAATTGTGAAGGAGATCCTGCTTGAAACTGTGTCAAAACTGTTTTTTGGGGGTGGGATTGTTCTTCTAAAGGTGGAGGAGTAAATCCACTAAGCAGAGATGATCTATTTGATAATGAAGCAGTATAATTTTCTTGATTGGGACTTGGACCTTGTGACCAAATATTATTAGGTAAATTATTTGAACCACCTTGAGACCAAATATTGGCATCGATTGCTGAATGTCTTCGTTGAGAATGGGACATAGAACCATTGGTAGAATTCCAAATATTATTAGGATTAACTTGAGAATTTCCACGACCATAATTTTGATTTTGTTGACCCATCAATGGAGTAAATGTGGCAAAAGTAACACCTTGAGGAGAACCAACTTGAGGCGGGGAAGATCGTGATGGAGGAAACATGTTAGAATGTCTTCCTGGAGTAGAACCTACTGAAGGACTAGTATTATTATTGTTGTAACTGTTGTAATTGCTATTGTCTGGAGTATGTGGATCATGTAATGTCATCATATTTTGTGGGTGTGAAAAAATAAAAAAAAAGGAAAACACACAAATTTGAACTGAAATTTAAAAAGGGTACAGTTAATATACTAATCAAAAAAAAATGTGTTGTTTGTTGCAGGTATAATTGTATCAAAAATCTTTGAAGTTACCAAGAAATTGAAGTTGTTGTACTGACAATTTTTTTTAAATGTGTATAAGCAGGGTGTAAGTTTTAACTGGTTGTCTTTTTCTGGGGGGGTGGTAGGGAATTATAAAGCTTGTTTTTTTGGTTCTATTGCTATTTTTTTTCTTTCCTTTTATCCTCTATATTTCTAATAAATGATCTGTGTAACTTCTAAATGAAAGTATGTGGGTGTATATATCAAATCTATTCCGTCTCTAAAGGGGAACTTTCTATATTTCTCTACTAAACAAATTCCTTAGTTATATCTTGTAGTTTGCTGATGGCTTTTCTTTTTCTTTTTCTTTTTCTTCTTTTCGAACGAGGTGGCAAAAAACTTGAAAATCGGGGAAATTAATAGTCTCTTTTCTTCATACGAATGTTCAAACGTTAACTTTCAATAGTATACTGAAAATTGCTTATATTTTTAACCTCCTTGACTTTCTGGAATAGTTTTGTGTGGATGTAATTTGAAAGTTTATGGGTTGGGTATGGGGAAAATGCCTGAACGCGCGGAAAAATATATGATGTGTGGTATGACTTTTTTTTCTTGAACAACTTCCCTTTTTTATTCTTGTTTATGTATTAACAATTGTATATGTAAGGCTGGGGTTTTGAGTGTTAGGGTCGGTTTGTTCCAAATGAAAACTGAACAACAAATGTATGTAATTTTAAAATATGTCTAAACTTTTCTAGAAAGAACGAAAAACAAAAAAAAATGGAGAAATCAAAAAAAAAATCGAGTTTGGAATTTTTATATTTCTTTAAATAAATATGGGAGAGTAAATAAAAAATGACATCCATAGTTTTATTAAAGAGGAAGGATCCTTTTACTTTTTCTGTAAGATTTTATTTTTCACAAATCCTTAAAAAAAAAAAATTGACAAACTATCAAGGAGTTATGGCGTACGATTCTGCAGAATCCAATTTTTATTTTCTTTTTTTTTAAAAAAAAAGGGGATGATTGACAGAAATTGCTTTTAAAGAAACTAAACTAAAAAAAACACTAATGCGCACTACTACTCAAGTTGGAGAATGAATAACCGTAACTCTTGCTTTTCCTTTGGAAAAGTGGAGTGGGAAAACACAACTAAAATAATGATCTTTGTCTCTTTTTTTTTTTAATTATTTTTTAGTATTATTTTATTTTTTTTCATGAACTTAAATCTTTTTTGTTGTTTTGGTGATATTTGGATAATTCGTAATCGTGGGGGTTTTTTGACGTGAAATTTCCGTCTCTGTTTCTTGGAAAAAGGATGGTGCAACAAGACCCCTCACAAAAGTGGACCCTGCCTCACACCATTGAATCATATGGTTGTTGTGCCCCGTTGAATATAGTGACACTGCAACCCCCCAAGAAAATACCACCCGCGGCAAACTTCTTCCGTTCACTAAGAACTAAAAACATACACACAGGAAAATAAAAATAAGGAACTTTCACAATAAATAATATTAAATAATTAGGAAAATAAAAAAATCATTCATTTGAAAGTGTGAGTCCCCCCGTTTCTTTTTTTTGTCTTTACTTTGCTAAGTTTGTTGTCAAATAACCATGACCCCACAGACAACTAATCAATTAAAAAAAATAATGATAATAATTTTAATAATAATATTTTAATATTTGATGCAGGAATCTTTACCTACTAAATCACCTATCAAACCTGATGCATCACGCTTAGATTCAACTTTTTTTGTAGTTCTAGATTGAATCCCCTCATTAAAAAATAACGTGTTAATTTATGTCTAAAACGGCAACTACTATTTTTTTTCTAGGCTTGCTATATTACATTACGAAGGAGCCAGTGTTGACAATACTAACCTGAAGGCGACTTTGTGGAGTAAATTGAAAATAATTTATTTTTATTTCGAGTTTATAACAATTGATCTTAATTCACACGACTTGTAAGGCGGTCATTTGCATTTTGTTACTCCCAAACCATGGGTCATTACGAGTAGATAAATCTGTTAATACCTCGTACAATCTTTCTGGTTGGATTTCCTTGTAAGTGTAATCTGCGTAAGGATTGACGTATTGCTCCACTCGCATATCCGCGCCTAATCAAACGCAAGGGGTCAATTTTTGATGGATCTAAATCCGATACATTAACTTTTTTGTTAATGGGCTGAACTGGAGTATAATATATATATCTAATTCACACCTTTTAAATGAATGAGTGCTACTTGTTCGTCCGGAGCAATTCACCAAATTCGTTGGTGTCTTGAATTCTAAATTGCCAAGCATTTGTTTAAAGCAAGAGTTAAAGCATCGTATTCACTCGTATGTACTCTGTAGTATTTCCTAATTCTTGCTTATGCTACATACTGCAGAAAACCGTGCAACACAACACGACTTTTTCAACCATTGCTCCAAGAGTATGTTGAACTAAAAAAATGCAAGAAAACAACAGTTTAATCGGTGAGACTTTTGTTTGTAATTTCTCTTCCTGTTGTGATTGTAATTCCAATATATTATGAATGGGTTAACCCAGATCCACATAAAATCCAAACTATTCAAACTCCCGACTTACCTCGGCAATACTTTGGAGAAAGATGTTGCACTTTTTCACCCCCTCCCCCCTGAATAGGCAAAGAAAATAATTCTGCAACATGTTTTCCCCTTTGGGTTGTTTTTGTATTCTTTACGATATCAACTGCAAAAAACTACTTCTATTAAAACCTTGACTATATTATGTTGCATATGTTTATATACTATAAAAACAATAATAAAAATAAAAGTAATACTACTTCAAAAGAAAACTATACAAAAAAATAATAACAAAAAAATGATAAGGAATAAAACAATAATAGAAATTGAACCAGTAGGAGATTTATAACTAAAGCCTCGCCAACAACCTCTAAATTAATATACAAACAATTGTTCGAAAACTAAAGATGACAATGCTATGACACATGTAAATATAATAGTAAAAAAAAAAGAAACAGGGATATAAAACACATTCAAAAAAAACTTCATTGATATTGTTGTTGGTTTGGTATGTTACTGTTTTGCATACTTGAAAAGTACTGTTGATAAACTTGAGAATCTCCATAGTTTTGAGAAATTGGCATACCAGGTTGTCCAGGGTGTCCTCCAGTACCGGGATATGGCATTCCGTGGGGTATATGGGCTCCAGGTGGTAATTGTTGTTGAGCTGCTGCTGCGGCGGCTGCTTGTTGTTGTTGGACATGATGTGCTTGTGCAGCGGCAGCAACTGCTTGCTGTTGTTGTTGCTGTTGTTGAGCTTGAACTTGGGGAATATTATTTGGAGCTGGACTTTGATCTGGTGAGTCACCTGAATTGCCATCACTTTGTTCTCCTTGATCATCACCTAATCCTTCTTCTGGAGCGTTTAAACAAGCTTGAATTAAATTCTTACCTTCTGATTTAGTAACCAAAGGTTGTAATTTAGGTGTAGTAAAGGTATAAACTAACCCAGTTTCCGAAACAACCAATAATAACACTTGAGTACCAGTCAACACCGATAATTCATAAGCTTTTTTCATAATACCTGCTTTTCTTTTAGAAAATGTAATATGACGTCTTGATTTATCTTGAATAAATTTAATTTCAATTTTTCTTCTTTCCTTTTGAGTTTTGCCTCCTGATGGACCATCATCGTCGTCGTCGTCATCAGCGCCACCAACAGAAGCAATGGCAGAGGCACTGGTAGGATCATCATTGGCACCAGTATCGAAATGGGATTCCCCTTCTATTTTAGGATCGGTTACACTTGACATTGTTTTTCTAAACTTGTTCAAAAGTTAGTATAATTCAGTTTCAAAACAAAAATAAAACAACAAAAAATGGAAAGAAGTAAACAAGGGAAGGAAGTCAAAACATATACAATTGTGTGTAAGCGGTATCAGGTTAAGTTTCTCATAAACACAACTAGTACATGTTGTGTTCAACGTTAGAAACAACAACAACCAACGACGTTGTTTTGGTTTGGTTTGGTTTTTTTTTTTTATTGAACCCCCTTGTGGATTTCAAGTTCGACGACACGGTCTCCTTCTTTCCATTTATCGTTATAATCTATCAGTCAGTGTGGCTCTACTTACTCTCACTCTTTCCTGATTTGCACCCTTATAAGTTTTGTGGTTTGTGAGTTTTTATGTATTTGTTTATAATGAAAAAAAAAATGGGTATCGTAATCCATAATAGGAAATGAAAGCACCCATCCTCCCTAATTAGGTAAACTGAGAAATTTTTTTTTTCTTTCGTTGGTCAAGGGAAATTCGGTTCATTTGGGAAATTTCTTTGATAAAAAAAAAAAAAAAAAAGAGAAAAAAAAAATTTTTATGTATAGAGTAATCTTTCCGAGGTATCCTTTTTTATCGAACCTTTTTTTAATTCCTAAAACGTCAAGTAACAATCAGTTTTTTTTTGAGCTAAACTTTGTTCTTTGAATTATAATTCTAGGTTAACGTTGTTATTGGTTAGTGTAAAGTTTTAGTCCAGTTTTTTGTCCTGGTTTCTCGACAACTCCTCACACCCCCTATTTTTCTCTAAGCGCATGACCCCTCCTCGGAAAACGTGCGGCGAAAGTTTTCTGTGTTCTGTTATTTACTCGGTGTCGTGATCAGATTTACTCAAATAATAAAGACGCGTTCTTGGTTGGTTGGTTGGTTGGTTGGTTGGTTGGTGAGGAGGTTTGTATGGGAAGGAAAGCTACGGGGAATTTAATGCAAGAACAGTATAGTGAGGTGGAAGATGATGCTCTATTGAATACTTATAGTTCATGTAATGTGTTGATTTAACAAACTTCCACACATGTACTACTTTTCCACAAGTTTTGTTGCAAAATCTACACAAATTGTAATTATAAATTTATATTGTACAGAATTACCAAAACGCTTAAACTATTAAACAGTCCCATTCACAACTTCACCTTTCACTTCTTCATTACTAGCTTCATTCTTTGCTGGTTCAACTTCTGAAGATTCATCCTTAATTTCAGGAGTCTCCACTTTAGAAGTTAATTCAGCTTCAGTATTTTCTCTAACTTCAAGATCTAATTTCTTCAATACTCGATCAATTTTTTGTTTAATTTCACCATGATTAAAACTTTCTTCTGGTTTACGTTTGGTTAAAATTAATACTCGTAATAACTTACTTCTAGTAATAACCGTCTTGGGAAGTTGATTAAGCATATTTTCTACCAAGGATAATTGACTGATAATTGCATCTTCATTGATATCTCCTTCAGCTAATAACAATTCTACTACTTTATCTTCAATTTTTTCAAATTTATTAGTTTTCTTAGTAAGGTCATTTTGAATAGTAGCAGCATCGGGTATTCCATCAAAGAAAGATTCTTGTTTTTCTTCCGTTTCAAAAATATAATCACCAACTCCTACATCATATACATTGAATTCTTCTAATCCCCAATCAGAATCATATTCCGCCAATAATTTCTTTTCCTCTTGTCTCTTTCTTTCAGCCGCCAATTTCTTAGGATCGGGGTTCTTTGCTTTAGGTTTTGGGCCTGGTTTACCTCTAGTTTTTACTGGAAGTCTAGGTTTAGGTTTTGGGCCTGGTTTCTTTCGTGGTGGTTTCTCGGTTTCTTCAATTGATTCTTCTTCTTCTTCTGGTGGTGCAGCTCGAGATCCATATTTAATAAACAATTCCATATCAGGAGGATCATTGGCTAATTGATATGCATTCTCTAGTAAATTATCCTTTCTTCTTTTCTTACTACTAGATGAAAAATATTCTTGAATGGAATCTGGTGACAATAATTTAACATCGTGACTATTGATCCATATATATGTATCATCACTAAAGAAACGAACAGGGAGTATTCTAGCTGGAATCACATTAGTTTTCTTTTTTGGAGACGAGTTAGCACTTGTTGTTGTTGTTGTTGTTGAAGATTTCGATTTAGGACGTTTAGCGAGGATGTGATCAGGTAATGCTGTTTCATCAAGGACCATTGCTGGCCAGGCAGGATACCCTTTTACTTTAGCAAGGACGATTGTGGTGGGAGGAAACTCATCCGTGACACTATCTTCTGACATATTGATTTGATAGTTTTTCACAAAACACAGACAAAGTTTTTTTGATGTAATTTTTTTTACATTGGTGTGCGCCATAAATCCTGAACTTCAAGTCAGAAACTTTCACCTGTTTTTATTTGGCTTGGTTTAAAATGTCATCCCATACATGTAGCTTCCCATCTCCAGAACAGGCAATTAATCGGTTACCATTAGGGACAAAACCAACATGATTAATTATATTCACTAGTGGTGCAGTACCCAGTACATTCTCTTTTCTTCCTCTAACAGAAACTTTTAAATTTGCCATAAACCGAGTTTTATCTGGAGTTAACGACCAAATATATACCAACCCTTCCTCAGATCCATGAATAACTAAATTATTCTCAGGAACATAATGACAATTAATCATATATAGTATCTGTTGTTCTACTCCTCGCATTTCCGTTAAAAATGTATCATTTTTAGCATCATACAATCGAATTATTCCCTTTCTATCGAATATCACTGACAAATTATCTGGGTGTTGTTCAATGGATATTAAAGGATTCTTAGAAACAGTACTACATATGAATTGTTGATTTCTTAAATCAAGGTGATAAATATCACCCGACATGGATCCTACTGCTATATATGGATCAGAATACCCAAGGGAAGTCAAAGGTTGTTTTTTTTGGAATGGATATACCCAAGAATGTCGCGGTGCACGATTTTTATCTTGGGATAAAATAGTATTTGAATTGGTTGGTTCTCTAATATCAGCCAAAGTTAATCTTATATCATCACCACAGAATGCCACCAAATCTTTACTAAGAAATTTACAATCTAATATTTTCCCTGTCTTTTGCTTTTCATCGGAATATCGCATCAAGACATCTCCAACATACATATCAGAAACCGCTATTTTATTACGACTGGCAGATAAAACTCTCATAGTAGATGCACATGAATCAATCAGGGTTATATGGTGATTATGAGTTTTCATCAACGGTGTTGGTTCTCGTTGTCTATCTACTAAATCAATAAGTTTGATTTCATTGTGTGCTGTTGATAAAAGATAGTTTGTGCCTTGCACATGGCAAAATTTTGTGATGGGGGATTTGTAAGCTTGAAAGGACCAACAATCTAAGGTTTTATGAGGGGTGGTTGTCATTAGTCGCTTTTATTGATGTGCTCTATTAGTTGATGCTGCAAGTTGTGTGATTTGGCATGGCAATATTTTTTTTTGAGCCGCTTCTTTTTTTTTTTTGGCTGTCTTGATTCTAGCGAGAATTGGTGAAAGGTTAAATTGAATAGGTGTTGCCAAGATATGTGAATAAATTGAAACGTAAACTAACAGAATTGGAGGAAAGGTTTTACAGTTTGAAATATCTCGATGATTCTTGTGGGCAACCAAATTGGAAAGAGATTTAGTGTTTATTTGCAACACATAATGGAAATTAGCCATTCCACATCAGATAATTACATATAGATTAGAAGTAATCATATTGTAAGCAAAGAGTCACGATGGATTGTGAGTAGTGAAGAATTTCAATGTTAAATCTCGATTATTCTTTACCCGATGTAAATAATTCGCTTGTAGGACGTAAGACGTTAGTTGCTTGTTATCTTCGTAATTCTCATCAAAATATAATTTGCACCAAATACATCCCCGACTTGTCAATGGCTTTGCATCCCCACATCTAAAAGTAAATACACAAAGAAAACAATAGAATCTAAATCATATACTCTTAAACATCAATTTGTTACACTGTAAACAAAAAAAAGATCTAGACTTGGCAAAGTCGTAACCGAATCAGTACCTTAGTCATCAATATAAAATAAATTCAAATGATTTTCAATTTAGATCGTGGCAAGTAAATGCGATATAGAATCTGATTTAAGTTTAAGTTTTTGATATAGTTCTCTGCATATCAGGTATGTTCTCTTATATACTAAGTCAGACTAAGAAAGTAACTAGTTATTGACACATTGTTCACAGCAACCTCGGCTTAACTTACCATAGTGGTTTGTATGTGGGTTTTTTTTGCTGGTTATATTTCAAGGGGAGCGGAACCTGCAAATTACTACGAACCAAATTCTATTGTTCTGATTTAGATTTCACATTTCCTTTGCATAGCAAAAAATAAATTATTATTTAACGATGATTAAAAATCGCCCTTTGGAAGAAAAATTATATATTATATTAGTTCACCTGTCCACATTGTTTTAAGGAAGAAAGATTTCCACCACACATCATCTTACCTCACACTAAAAAGAGAAGAAAAAAGAATCGCACTATTTATAGAAAATAGAAGCCCTTATTTCCCTGTTCACAAATAAGAATTCTTGCTATTTTTGCGTTTATCTTTCTGTGTCACAAAAATTAATTCCCATTGTCATATTTTTTCTTTTAGCTATTTGAATTTCATGTAATTAAGAAATCGGGTGTTTCTCATTCTATACACTTTCACACATTCCCCCCCTTTTTTTCTGTCAGATATGGTAGAGTAGTCAACACAATTGCCCCCTCCATCCCCTAGAAAATATTACCTGACTATTTCAAGTGTGAATCAATTGTAGCGATTACGAATTTACACGAGGGGGAGAAGGTGTATATAAATGAGCCAATTTCTTTCGATATATAGATTCTCTTGGTATTATACTTTTTTTTAGTCCAGCCTTTTTTTCCTTTTCGTTTTCTCTTGTTTTTAAATCTTCAGGTTTTCCTGTGCCAATTTTTTTTAAAAACCTTAATTTGTTCACCCTCGTTTTCTAGTTTTGGTGAATTCAAGATACTACAAATTTACTCCCAATTCATCAATTATAGAACAATATATAGATCTTACTTCTCCCGTTAAATATAGACCAATTGATTTTTTAAAAAATGGGTGATTACTTAACTCCTTCAACTTTACCTCAACCAAAATTGAAAAGAACCAACACAGGGTTCACTCCTAATCAAATTATTGCTTTAGATGCTTCAATTCCAGAATCTGCTAAACATATTTGGTATAAAAATTCGCAATTGACCATTTTGGATTCCAAAAGAAAACAACCAGATGAAACAGTTAAATCTGTCGTTGATTCTCCCGAAAAATTCGAACAAGAATTTGTTAAACATGTTGAAACTTCCTTGGGTCGTTCGTTGTATAATTGTGATGATTTGGCTGCTTATCAAGCTGCCGCTAATACCATTAGAGATGCGTTGATTATTGATTGGGCTAATACTCAACAAAAGCAAACTATTCAAGATGGTAAACGTGTTTACTATCTTTCTTTGGAATTTTTAATGGGTAGAGCTATGGATAATGCTTTAATCAATTTAAAATGTGAAGAAAATACAAGAAAATCTTTAAATGAATTAGGATTCAATTTAGAAGATGTTTTGGATCAAGAACCTGATGCTGCTTTAGGTAATGGTGGGTTAGGTAGATTAGCTGCATGTTTTGTTGATTCTCTTTCTTCCAAGAATTATTCTGGTTGGGGATATGGTTTAAATTATCAATATGGTATTTTTGAACAAAAAATCATTGATGGTTATCAAATTGAAGCTCCTGATTATTGGTTAAAATATTCTAATCCTTGGGTTCTTGATAGAAATGAAATTCAAATCCCCGTTGATTTCTATGGTTACGTTTATGAAGAACATGACCCAAATACTGGTAAAGTCAAGAAAAATTGGAATGGTGGTGAGCGTGTTTTGGCAGTTGCTTCTGATTTCCCTATTCCTGGTTATAATACTGATAATACCAATAATTTAAGATTATGGAATGCTAAACCAACCAATGAATTTGATTTTACCAAGTTTAATGCTGGTGATTATCAACAATCAGTTGCTGCTCAACAACGGGCGGAATCAATTACTTCAGTTTTATATCCTAATGATAATTTTGAAAGTGGTAAAGAATTGAGATTAAAACAACAATATTTCTGGGTGGCTGCTTCTTTACATGATATTGTTAGAAGATTCAAGAAACAACATAAACAAAATTGGAAGAAATTCCCTGATCAAGTTGCTATTCAATTGAATGATACTCATCCAACTTTAGCTATCGTTGAATTACAAAGAATTTTGGTTGATTTGGAAGGTTTAGAATGGAATGAAGCTTGGTCAATTGTTACTAGTGTTTTCGCTTATACTAATCATACAGTTATGTCGGAAGCCTTAGAAAAATGGCCAGTTGATTTAGTTGGAAGATTATTACCTAGACATTTGGAAATTATCTATGATATTAATTTCTTCTTTTTGAAAGATGTTGAACGTAAATTCCCTGGAGATCGTGATTTAATTAGAAAAGTTTCTATTATCGATGAATCACCTAAATCAGTTAAAATGGCATTTTTGGCCATTGTTGGTTCCCACAAGGTTAATGGTGTTGCTGAATTACATTCAGAATTGATCAAGACTACTATTTTTAAAGATTTTGTCAAAGTTTTCGGTCCTGGTAAATTCACCAATGTTACTAATGGTATTACTCCTAGAAGATGGTTAAGACAAGCTAATCCTAAATTAGCAGCATTAATTGCTGAAAAATTAAATGATCCTGAATATGAATATTTAACTAATTTAGGTAAATTGAAACAATTGGAACAATTTGTTGATGATGAAGAATTTTTAAAGAAATGGGATGCTATTAAGTTTGATAATAAACGTAGATTGGCCGTGTTAGTTAAAGAACTTACTGGTATTGATATTGATCCTTCAGTATTATTTGATGTTCAAGTCAAGAGAATTCATGAATACAAGAGACAACAATTGAATATTTTTGCTGTTATTTATCGTTATTTACATATTAAGGAATTATTATCTCAAGGTATTACTATTGAAGAAATTAAAAAGAAGTATTATATTCCTAAAGCTTCAATCTTTGGTGGTAAAGCTGCTCCAGGTTATTATATGGCCAAGACTATTATTCATTTGATTAATAAAGTTGGTGAAGTGATTAATAATGATAAAGAAATTGGTAATTTATTGAAAGTTGTCTTTATTCCTGATTATAATGTATCCAAGGCGGAAATTATTTGTCCTGGTTCTGATTTGTCTAATCATATTTCTACTGCTGGTACTGAAGCTTCTGGTACTTCCAATATGAAATTCGCCTTAAATGGAGGATTAATTATTGGTACCGTTGATGGAGCCAATGTTGAAATTACTCGTGAAATTGGCGAAGAAAACATTTTCTTGTTTGGTAATTTAGCAGAATCGGTTGAAGAATTAAGACATAAACATGTATTTGAAGGTGTTTCTGTTCCTCAAACTTTACAAGTTGTTTTCGATGCTATTGAACGGGAAGTTTTCGGCCCTGCTGATGAATTCAAATCTTTGATTGATTCAATTAGATATCATGGTGATTATTATTTGGTTACAGATGATTTTGAGTTGTTTTTAGATGCTCATAAGAAATTAGAACAAGTTTATGGTCATGATGGTGGAGATTCTAGTGATCGTGGTCATTTACAAGAATGGGTCAAGAAATCTGTTTGGAGTGTTGCCAATATGGGATTCTTTTCTAGTGACAGATGTATTGATGAATATGCTGAAAATATCTGGAATGTTGAACCATCTAACCAATAGAAGGGGTTGTAGTGCTTTGTTGTTTTTTTGTTTTTATAACTTACTTATATAGTCTCCAATTGTGTTTGTCTTTTTAGTTTAATACATCGCTATTAGATATACTATATGTTTTTTGCCAAGACTTTGCTGTTTTTTGTTTGCAAAAGATCTCCATATCAAGGGAATCAAACTTAGCCGAGCATTTTACACCCACACAACGCGAAAAAGAAGGAAAAAAAAATTAGGGGCACTGAGGAACTTCCACCCCCCGTATGATCCAAGGTGAAACACAGTGACCAAGATCAATATTACACAAACAAAAAGTGGTTGTTAGTTTCATAGACAGGAATATAATAGTTCCACTTGACATTTAATTAATTATAGAAATTACAAAGTTTTGTATTAGTTTTTGGAAGTTTAGGCAAGGTTGTGTGATTACCAAATCAATATTCCCCAGACAATATGTTGTTGATTTACTTGTTACAGTTGATTCTAACAGCATGTATAACATTGGCTGTACCTCCCAAATTCGAAGGTTCAGATGTTAAACAGCAATATTTGGTCACTAATTTACCGGGACTTAATGAAAATATCCCCAAAGATAAAATCCCTCTAATGTTTGCTGGACAATTACCACTTTTTCCAGAAAATGGGACAACATATTTCTTTTGGAAATTTAGTGATGTCAATAGAACAGAAATTAATCGTAATAGAACGATATTTTGGTTTAATGGAGGTCCTGGTTGTTCCTCTTTGGATGGTGCTTTACTTGAAGTTGGTCCATTTCGAGTTAATAAAGATGAGAAAATAATTTATAATCAAGGTTCTTGGCATCATGCTGGTGATATTGTGTTTGTTGATCAACCTCCAGGTACTGGATTTAGTACAGCGGATAAGGGGTTTTATTTACATGAATTAGATCAAGTTCGAAGTTATTTTTTGGAATTTTTAAAGAAATATTTTGAGATGTTTCCTCTGGAATTAGAAAATGAAATATATTTAGCAGGTGAGAGTTATGCAGGACAATATATCCCATATATTGCTGATGGAATTTTAACTCGAAATGAAAAATTGACTGAACAAGAAAAACCATATGATCTTCGTGCAGTATTGATCGGTAATGGTTGGATTTCCCCTAATGAACAAAGTTTATCTTATTTCCATTGGTTTTATGAAAATGGATTAATAAGTGAATCAAATCCCCACATTAATAAAATTCTTGCTAAAGTGGAAAGATGTCAAGGAATAATTAATAATATTGATGCAAATTGGAATGATAATGAAGTTCATGATTATGAAGTTTCTTCACTTGAATGTGAATCAATTTTAACAGATCTTTTGGCAATTACCAAGGACAGTAGAGGTCAATGTATAAATATGTATGATTTTTCATTAAGAGATTCATATCCTTCTTGTGGAATGAATTGGCCTGCAGAATTAAAATATGTTAAACCATTCCTACGTAAGGAAGAAGTAATGCATGATTTAAATTTGAAAATATTACGAACTTGGAATGAATGTACTGGAAAAGTTACTGGTTCTTTCAAAGCCGAAAATTCTGTTCCTGCTGTTCATTTACTTCCCAAATTGACTGAAAAAATTCAAGTTCTTTTATTTAATGGTGATCGAGATATAATTTGTAACACTGAAGGAACCCTTGCATTTTTAAATAAATTAGAATGGGGAGGAAAGAAAGGGTTTGCCGATGACGACGAAAAATTTAATTGGATATTTGAAGATGAAAGTAGAGGATATATCAAATCAGCAAGAAATATAACTTTTGTTAATATTTATAATTCTTCACATATGGTTCCTTATGATGTACCTGAAGTATCTAGATCATTGATTGATTTGGTTACAGGGAATTTTAACAAGAATGAAACGAGTTATATTACTTATCCTCTTGGAACTAACCTGAGAGATATGTTAAAGAAAGTTACCCAAGCTACACCTTCTGCAACTGGTGAACCAGATACCAACAATGAACCAACTAGTAATCGAATTACACGAATTATTCAATTATTAGTCATATTAATTATATTATGGGGATTATTCGTATTATATTCCTCTTATAGATCAAGGCCAGCTTCAATAATTAAGAAGACCAACCTTGCAAATCCCAACCCCGGAAATAAGAAAAAAAATGTTCAATGGGCTGATCAATTACGTAGATTTGAAGATGATTTGGAGGATTTTATTCCAAAAGGTGGTGATAAATCAGAACCGGGGTTCTTGACGAGAACATTGAATAAACTAACTGGTTTTAAGAATGATAGTAGAGGTAAATATGCTCCAGCATCGACGGAATATGTCGATGAAATTGAATTAGCAGAAGGAGTAAGTGATGCCACTACTGATGAGTTTATAATTACAAGTGACTATGAAGATGAAGAGCAAACGAAAAAGTCATCAGAATCGAAACAACCTGTGGAGAATGAAGAGGAAGAGCAAACGAAAAAGTCTTCAGAATCAAAACAACCTGTGGACGATGTAACTAAGTAGAGTTTAGTAAGATAATTACATAAACGCTTTCGTAGTAGATGTAAGAAAAAGTCGTGCGCACACACAATATCAACCAGTCGAAAATTTTTTGATTTAACCAAATAATAACCAGACCAACCAAGTTAACGGGTTAGTTGTAAGCTAAATTTTGAAAATATCACATTGGTTCCATCCAAAATATAAACTGGCATAATATTATTTTAATGTTTAAACAAATACGTACTTTAGCTACCAAGCCAACATTTCATATTGGTCAACCACCACAATATACATTAGCTTCATTACGTACATTCCCTTCCCTTGAACCCCATACTTATATCCCACTTCCTGCAAAATTCTTTGCTGCCCCGACCACCAGAAGAGATCAATTATGGAGTGCAGTAGTTTATGAAGCGGATAGAGCCAGAATGGGATCAGGTAATGTTCCAACAAAAGGTGATAAGCCATTTTCCAATAGAAAATTACGTCCTCAAAAAGGGTCAGGTAAGGCAAGATTAGGTGATGCCAATTCACCTCATATGGATAATGGATTAAAAGCATTTGGTAGAAAGGCTCCTCATGATTGGTCAACTGGATTCCCTCAAAAGGCATATGCTCAAGCTATGCAACATGCATTGGGTTCTGTATATAAAGAAGGGAGATTATTCATAATTGGTAATCAAAATGATGCTACTAAACATGAATTTGATGATTATGAACTTGATTTTAGATATGATCATGAATGCCAAGGTTCAGTATTTGTACAACGTCATAATTTACAAACATTGAATTTATTATTTATTACAGAAGATTTGAAATCTAATTTAGTATCAGCAACTTCATCCTTAAACAAGAAAGCTGATGTTGTACTTAAAGAAGATGTTGAAGTTAGAGATATCTTAAAGGCTAATCGGGTATATATTGAATTAGGTGCTTTACAATGGCTTATAGGGAAATATTCAACTGATTGAAAATGACGGGACATTAGTTACATGTATATAGAATATTGAATTAATTCGAAATAACCAATAATTGTATGTGTATGTTGATTGAAATGGTGAAGATAGGAAATTTGTATCACGTGTTATGAGTTAGGGTTGTGCCCTGAGTATACAATATGCAGTATTGTATTTGGAAAAGGTCGTGCGAATTGTACATTTTTTTGTATGTGGGTGACTAAGCACCAACAAAAAAAAAACTCCTATAGTTTATTTGTTAACTATGGCCAAATAATCTCAATTTTGTCAGAGTGCGACATACTGAAAAATTAAACATAAAAATTTTTTCTTTCCTTTCTAAATATCGGATTCTTTAGTATATCAGGAAACACAAGCCAAGATGCCATTAGTTGTCCAAGAACAAGGTTCATTCCAACACATTTTACGGTATGTTTTGAAACTATAACTATCTGTTGTCGTACCGTCGTTGCATATTGTCCTATCGTTGAAGTGAATTGAACATTTGAAGAAAGTATGAAATTGTGAAATTGTATGAAAAACTTAATAGATGAAATGAGTTAAACATTAAACTGACCCCCACTGATAATAGCAAGAGTGAATACGTGTAATCAAGTATTGGACAATCAACCACAGTTAAGTTCAAAACAAATACAGCACAAACGACACTTTCCCCTATGAATCTATACTAACTTCATATTTCTAGTTTGTTAAATACCAACATTGATGGTAGAATTAAGATCATGTACGCCTTGACCAAGATCAGAGGTGTCGGTCGTAGATACTCCAACTTGGTCTGTAAGAAGGCTGATGTTGATTTAAACAAGCGTGCTGGTGAATTAACTCAAGAAGAATTAGAAAGAATTGTTACCATCATGCAAAACCCAACCAACTATAAGATCCCAGCTTGGTTCTTGAACAGACAAAAGGATCACGTTGACGGTAAGGACTACCATGTCTTAGCTAACAACTTGGAATCCAAATTAAGAGATGATTTGGAAAGATTAAAGAAGATGAGAGCCCACAGAGGTATCAGACACTTCTGGGGTTTAAAGGTCAGAGGTCAACATACCAAGACTACCTCCCGTGGTCGTTAAACAGGTTGTTTGAAGAAAGATGCATCACTTTGTAAATTTAAGAATAAAGGTTCTTGGTTCTTTTTTCGAATATTTTGTTTATAAAATCACACATTTCTATGTAATTTAATTTTTTTATCTACAGAATAAAACGAATCAATATAATTTGAAATTGTAGGAGTGTAAAAGGTTGATATTGCATGGAGAGTGTTAATTATAGAACTAGATGTTTTTGTAGAAAGCAAAGGTTCTTCATGTTTTTCTGCGAAATTGTTGCAAATTTGTGAAAATGCTGTTTGTAAAAAACATCTGAATATATCTAACTATACTTCATGATTAACAAGGTACAAGCTAGGAAAATAATACAATCTAATTATGAGTTGATTCAGAGGATATTACGGCAAAACAAATTATATGATTTAGCAAATTTAACGATTTGTAATTTGACTTCATAAGGCAAGTAAATATTTTAGATTATCTAATTTAAGGAATTTGTGTACTTCACCAATTAGACAACAATGACAAGGTCATTAAACTACTACTTTTATTAATCCCATGTTGAATGAATTTCTTCAGCAATGAATCTGTTTCTACAGTCACAATTCTACGCAAATTTAACCTGCACTAGTTCCACCACAAAACACATGTAAACAAGTGTAATTAATAATTCCCAATTGAGTATCTTCCCCCCTTTCATCGTGCCTATTTTTGCGCTCATCCCCCCTTACGTGTTGTCTGTGATAATTCCGATTGTTCGTATTTTTGTGAAAGAAAAAAAGGTACACTAAAAGTTTTTTTTTTTTTTTTTTGGTTTATGCCTCGAAAATGTATTAGAAAAATAAAAAAAGTACAAAATCTAATTCACGATTGATTTCGTTAACTATTTAACCGAAATAGGAAATGTTGCGTTAATAAGGGATAATTTTGGGGATCTTGGTTACCCAAACAAGGATCTAGACTACGCTTTAACCGTATAGTGTTCACTCTAGTAACACTACATATCATCCCTAATTACAAATCAATAAATATCATATTTAATAATGCAAAATCTAAAATATATATAACTCTAATTAGATCTAGGTACCCTTAAACTTAACAAATTGTCAACCGCCTCAGTTTTAATAATGGGGGGTAATACTGTGTTTAAACTAACTTCTCCCAATGGCTTTCTTTCCTTAGTAGTTTCCATTAATTTTTGAGTAATATTTACTTTCAGAGGCATTAATTTAAAAGTCATGGTACTTCCATTGCCTCCATTTAAATTCATTGGTTGCTTTTTTCTTGTTTCATTAAGAACAAGATTTGGTTTCACCATGGAATCATCAATTGATTCATCAGGAGAAGCTGGATGATATATAGAATTGTCAGGAGACGAGACAGGTATATATGAAGGAATTGATTTAATTGGTGTAGAAGAAATAATTGAATCAGAGCCAAATCGAGTGGGAATAGGTTGTGGAGCAACAGCAAATGGCATGGGATGTGGGTGTGATGGAGGAATGAATTGTGGATGATGTATAGCATGGCCAATATGATGATGACTATGGGGAGTAGGTGGCAATTCAGTAACTTCTTTTTCTTGATTCAGTTGTTTTCTTAATGATTGTCTTTTATTTTGAAACCATATTTGTACCGCCTTTTCTGTCATTGACACTTTAGCAGCAATTTCTATTCTTCTTAATTTATTAGGGGTTGTACCTAATTCAAATTCTTGATTTAAAATCGCCAATTCATTAGGGGAAGTTCTTCTTCGTTTTCTTCTGGCCAAGGGGGCATTATCTATAGTAGGTTCTTGTGAAGGGAATGTAGCAGGAGAATGAGAAATGAATGCATATGACTTGTCAGAAGTTGGAGAAACTGATTGTTTTGATTGTGTTTGTGGAGATGAAGGTCTGGTTGAACAAGCAGTAATATCATTTACTGATGGAATTCTGGTAACAGAAGGGGTGAATGAAGGAGAAGTGGATGATGTAGTTGAGGATGACCTTGGGGGATAATATTTATTTGTTGAAGATGCAGAAATGGGTGTGAATGTTTCTAAAGTAGGTAATTTATGATGTGAATAAGGTGTAGTGTTGGCCCCTAAAGGATGATCAATTAAATGGCTAGCTTGGGCAGTAGAAAGGATAGTTGATAATGGTGGTAACACTGGTTTTTGCGTTATTGAAGGAGTAGAAGGCAAGCCTCTTTTTGGTGTTTGTAAATGAATCATATTGATAGGGAACTAACTAGATAATATATTGAAACTCAAAACAAATATATAAATATATTAGAAAAAAATTAGGGAAAATCGATTGATATAAATACAAAATTGTGATAACAACAAAAAAGGTGTTTTGGTAAATAAAATAAATTCCTTAATATGTATCACTTTTGGGAATGTTGAAGGTACAAATAATTGAAAAATTTCCTAATTCGCAAAGAGTTAATTGTACATTTGGCGTATTTAATTAACGTATCCAATGTAAAATAAACAGCGACGCGAAGTTGTCTAATTTTAGCTTAATTATTTTTGTTTACATAAATTCCCAGTTTGTACTTTGAAACGTGACAATTCTAAATAATAATAAAAAAAACACTACTTACACCAAGAAAATTAGTTTCTTGATTAATTGCAGGGTAATTTAACAAAGGAAAAAATTCCAAACAAAGAAAATTGTGTCTACTCCTTTTTTTTTGTATTGTTTATTTCTTTACCACAAGAAATTCAAAACAATGTTGTTGTTAGAAATGAGAAATCGAGGACTTCAAAAAAAAAAAAGAAAAACCGCGTCGTACATAAAAAATAATTAGATCAAAATCTTCAAAAAACTTCACAATCAAAAACTATTTAATCAAGGTTTTATTATTATCACCACAAAAACATAAACATTGCCAAATTAAACAGAATGGTAATTTAAATTAAACGCGATATTTCTTTATTGTGTTATATGGACCGCGTCAACAGAAGAATTCTTAGTTTGACAAGATAATTTAACACTAAAATGAAGTATTAATAGAAACCAGTTTCAATTTCTCAATTGGGAAATGTTCTTTCCTAAGATTGGTTGGGGTTTTTTTATTCGAGAATTAGTGTAGGGGTGAATTAAATTTACAAAGTGATCATGTTAAGCAGACAAGTTTACTGAACAAGAGTTTACATTTCTGATCACCATTCCCCAGGTATAAGATTACGTCACTTCAAATACCAATACTTTACGAAAGTCAATATGTTTTAATTTAGAATTAACCTGTGAAAGTTAGTCGCGCGACTAAAACATTCACACACGTGACTACACATTTTGGTGTATACATTTCTTTATTAAACTGATTGATTTTTTGACCGTGATGAAACGAATATCTAAGTATAAACTGGGAAATGAACAGGAATGAGCAGGAATGAACAGGAATGAACAGGAATAAACCTTTTCTTTGGTTAGGCACCAACTCTTAACCATGTAATTGTTACATTTGTAGAAAGGGTTGTGCTGGCTCTAACTACATTTGGAAAACCCGTATTTATATACAGGAAGAGGTATTCTCTCAATAATTACCCAGTATCATTAAATACAACTAGGTATAAGGTGGCAGTTGCTACAAGTTTATCATATGAATAAGTATTTCCTCTTTTTAACTTGTTTTCTCCAGATATTCAGGTAATTCCCCACAGCACGTTTTTATTGTTAGCACGTGTTTGTCTGTCGTAAACTCAAATACTGTCAAAGGGTCGTGCAATCTTGCCAAAGAATGTTCGAAATTTCAGTTTCTTTTTTTTCTTTAAGGTTTAACGACTTTTTCTTTTTTTTTTTCTTGTCTGTTGTGTCTGGCAACCAGTGGCTCATCGTTATACATCAGTCCTTTTTTTTTTGTCTGAGGGAGAACTATAGCAACATCCAACATTATCTTGCAGCAGTAAGCAACTAAGTTAGTCATTGCTAAACAACACATTATCTTACTATTATAAATAGTTTTCATTTGTAACTAGCAACAAATTTCCTTAGAAAGCTTTCAAGATATAGCTATTATGGACGAAAAGACAATAACCGACAAGGTATCAAGATCTTCTTTTCTTAAAAGGATATCCTTGACAGCTTTATTACTTTTAATATTAATACCAGTACATATTTATTATACTCCTTTAACAAATTATTTACAAAAACCACAACCACCCACTCACAAGAAAAACTCACCTTATCTTTCTATAGAATCTATTCCCTTGACAGAAAAACAAACTAAAGATATTAAAAGATTAGGACTTACTCCCAAACCACAAGTTAAAATAGTAACCAATGAAAAGGGTGAACGAATAATTCATGGTCGTTTTCTTCACATCACCGATATTCACCCAGATCCGTACTACAAGGCAGGTTCTTCTCTTGATGAAGCTTGTCATGGAGGTAAGGGAGATGCTGGGAAATATGGTGATGCCATATTAGGTTGTGATTGTCCTATGGTGTTGATGGATGATACTATTGCTTGGATCAAAGAAAATCTCAAGGACAAGATTGATTTTGTTGTTTGGACAGGAGACAATGTTCGTCATGATAATGATAGAAATTATCCTAGAACTGAAGCCAATATCTTTGATATGAACCAACATGTCAGTGATTTAATGTATGAAGTATTCAAGAAAAACGATACAACAAATGGACCTGGACTTGATGTTGATTTAGTACCTTCATTAGGAAACAATGATGTTTTCCCACATAATTTATTTAGTCCAGGACCAACATTACAAACAAGAGAATTATATAGAATTTGGCAAAGATTTATTCCACCAGAACAATTACATACATTTAATAGAGGGGCATATTTCTTTCAAGAAGTGATTCCCAATAAGTTAGCTGTGCTTTCTATTAACACATTATATCTTTTCCAATCAAATCCGTTAGTTGACAATTGTGATAAACAAAAGGAACCTGGTTATAAATTATTTGAATGGTTAGGATATACTTTAAAAGAAATGAGAGCAAGAAATATGAAAGTTTGGCTTTCAGGTCATGTTCCACCAAACGAAAAGAATTTCGATATTTCTTGTTTAAGAAAATATATTGTTTGGACTCATGAATATCGAGATGTAATTATTGGTGGACTTTATGGCCATATGAATTTGGATCATTTCATTCCCTTGGATTCAGTGGCTGCTTATAAATCTATAGACAAGGCAAAGAAAGATAAGAAGAAAAAGAAAAAGAAGGGTAAAGGCAAGGGGAAGAAGAAATCGAAAAAGAACAGTATAGATGATTTTGAAGCGAAATTTATAGATGAATCCTGTTGTGACTATGATTCTGATGATGAATATACTGCTCCTCTTGAAGAAACAAACTTTTATCGAGTATTTGATGAACGCTTTGACAAGGATTTCTTCCGAGTTCAAGGTGGTACACCTAATGGTAAAGTGAAATATATGGAAACACTACGAGAAACAATGTATGCTGAAATTAAAGGCAAGAGAAACTCGGGATATCTTTCTGAACGTTATTCTGTAGCTCATGTATCGGCATCGGTTATTCCTACATTTAACCCAGGTATTCGTGTATGGGAATATAATATTACCAACTTGGCGGAAGAACTTGCTTCTGTGAAATTTGCTCCTTGGGATGAGTTCTTCCTTGGGTTGGATCAAATGTTGGAATCATTTGATAAATATGATACTCAACCAGAAGAAGAAGAAGACGATTCATTCTTTGATATATTTGCTAAAAAGAAGAGAGATAAAACTTTACCACTTCCTATGCCTGATGATAAATCACTTGGTCCAGGATATGTTAAACAAACATTTACTCCTGAACGTTATGTTCAATATTTTGCTGATTTAGAAAAGATTAATCTGGGAAAGAAAGATTTTGGTTATGAAATTGAATATTCCACCAATGATGAATTGTATAATATGGACTCATTAATTGTTGACGAATGGATCAAGTATGGTCGTAAATTAGGAAAACCAATAAAAGATTCAAATATAGAACAAGAATTGGAAATACAAAAGAAAAAGAAGAAATCGAAAAAGAGTTCGAAAAAGAATGGCAAGGAAAAAGTGGATTATGAAAAATTGGACAAGATTTGGAAAGAATATTTAAAGAATACTTTTATTAGTTCAGACTATGAACATAAAGGTTATGGTTAAATCGATTGATCTTTAATAAAATTTTGTAAGTGTAACTTTGTCAATGTACAATTTCTAAAGCTAAATCGCGTAAAACAAATAACCTTTTTTTTTGCAGCCTTAAATTTGCAACTAATACCTGGAAATTATAAACATGTAAACTAGGCATTCAGTCATTTGATATTCTAAATATCATCATCAAATAAGCTTTGCTTTAATTAAAATCAAAAGCCTGGACTTAATCGTTTTGAGCCTTGAACCAACAATTAAGGTTTTATGGTGCCATTTCTTTTTATCTTCGAATTTCCAAATGACTTGGAATAAACACGTATCGTTAAACAAGCGACATATGAAGCCTGTTGTAATTTTTGATCTTCCACATGAAGTGATTCAAGTTATTATTAATTTACTTCCACCAGATATCCTACTTGAATTGTTACATTTCAAAAATAATTGGGTATGTAGTTACGCGTTTCATGCTTATTATGGTAAACTAGCCATTCAAGACCAAGTTCCTAATGTACTTCAAAGAATTGCTGACCCAGGAGAAGCGTTTAATCCATTTGAAACAAGACAAGAAGAATACGCTGTGTTTGGAAACCGCGCTAGTCTTGTTTGTTTTCTTGATAATTATTCTCAGTTTATTCCTACTGAGATTTCATTTGACAGGTTAGATGATTTGATAGCTATGCATCAGACTCATGATACACTTTTGAAGAAAGTAAAGAGGATTAGAATATGCGAAGAAACATACTATGGTGAACATAATCCACATTGGTTCAAGATGAAGCAAATTCAAACTTATCGCTATAATATCTATTCTCAACAATATAAACATGACACTGTTCTTTGTCAATGTGATGATATTAATTTTCAATCAGAGATTCAACATTTAGAAATTCATTATGCTAAAGTGATGAATCCGAAAAGTTTCTTTACCAGGTTGCCAAACTTACGAAGCTTTTCTCTGAATGAATTCTTACATTATAACATGGATTGTCTTCCCAAAAGTTTACGCTATGTTTCCTTTTTAAGTTCTTCAATTATTCAT
The DNA here is from genome assembly GCA_002911495.2 of Spathaspora sp. UFMG-CM-Y285. Classification (NCBI taxonomy): domain Eukaryota; kingdom Fungi; phylum Ascomycota; class Pichiomycetes; order Serinales; family Debaryomycetaceae; genus Spathaspora; species Spathaspora sp. UFMG-CM-Y285. The sequence goes on from PPUV02000010.1 coordinate 40,106, forward strand.
CTTCAAAAATATGAGTTAGTACTTCCGCCGCAAGTTAAGCAATTACAAGTGAGAAGCTTATTACCATTGTATACTTATTTGAACATGAAAGCAAGTGAATCATTATCCCAAATTGAATTTCAAGGAGGGAAATTTAAAGATATGGGATACTTTATATTTCCTGATCAATTATCAACACTTGTATTTAGAGATTGTGAAATTGAGCTGTTTTTAGATTTCAATACCAATAACAATTTTTCATGTTTAACTAAACTTCATATCTCAGGGTATTTTGGAAAATTATTCTATTATAATTTTTTCAATACCCAACTTCCACAATCATTAACTGATCTTTGTTTTAGAAATTACAAACCAACGTTGGAAAGAGGGGCCACCAATGATTCAATAGTTTATAGATATCCTGAACAGTTTACTGATTTTGGATTTTTCAAATTAAACAATCTGTTTAATCTTCCGGAAAATTTGAAACGATTGTATTTAAAATGTCCTGGGGTTATTATTGAATCTAGTTGGAATATACCCAAGAGTTTAAAACTGTTGGAATTATTGGATTTTACAGGTACCTTCAAATTACCACATTTGGTCAGAGTACAAGACTACAAGATTGGCCATATTAAGTTAGAATTTAATTAGCTTGAATAATAAATGGAGATTGTAGAGATTAGCTTGTAAAGAACCTGTACTCTAGGTAAGCTACCACATGCACTAATCACGTGTAAACAATTAGGGCACAACCCCAGATACAACTTTGCCAGAAAAAATTTTCCCACCTCACTCACTCACACACTCACGATTTTTCAAAAAACTTCCTTTTTCCAATATAGACTTTTCTTACTTTGATAGAAATCAGGTTTGACCATTAAATTCCTATCGTCAATAACATAAAATTACAAGTCGAAATGGGTGGTTCTCGTGATAAAAAAGTCCAATACTTCTCCAAGTTGAGAGAATTGTTAGAAGAATACAAATCTATCTTTGTTGTTGGTGTTGATAATGTTTCTTCCCAACAAATGCATGAAATCAGAAAGGCCTTAAGAGGTGATGCTGTTGTTTTGATGGGTAAAAATACCATGGTTAGAAGAGCCATCAGAGGTTTCTTATCTGAATTACCAGAATTTGAAAAATTATTACCATTTGTTAAGGGTAATGTTGGTTTCATTTTCACCAATGCTGATTTAAAGACTATTAGAGACACTGTTGTTTCTAATGTTGTTGCTGCTCCAGCCAGAGCCGGTGCTGTTGCTCCATTAGATGTCTGGATTCCAGCTGGTAACACTGGTATGGAACCAGGTAAGACCTCTTTTTTCCAAGCTTTAGGTGTTCCAACCAAGATTGCCAGAGGTACTATTGAAATTGTTTCCGATGTTAAGGTTGTTGAAGCCGATGCCAAGGTTGGTCCTTCTGAAGCCACTTTGTTGAACATGTTGAACATTTCTCCATTCACCTATGGTATGACTGTTGTTCAAGTTTATGACAATGGTCAAGTTTTCCCATCTTCCATTTTGGATATTACCGATGATGAATTAATCAGTCACTTTGTTTCTGCTATTAACACCATCGCTTCTATCTCCTTGGCTGTTGGTTACCCAACTTTACCATCTGTTGGTCACTCCCTTATCAACAACTATAAGAACGTCTTGGCTTTATCTATTGCTACTGACTACACTTTTGAAGGTTCTGAAGCTGTTAAGGATAGATTAGCCAACCCAGAAGCTTACGCTGCTGCTGCTCCAGCTGCTGCCGGTGCTTCTGGTGCTGAAGAATCTGGTGCTGCTGAAGAAGCTGCTGAAGAAGAAGCTGAAGAATCTGACGATGACATGGGTTTCGGTTTATTCGATTAAACTGTAGGAATGAAAGGTTTATAGGTTTTTTATAGCATATTTCATTTTTAATATTCATATTCTAACGATTGAGATTTTGTAGGAGAAGAGCTAAAAAAAAGAAAATTGGGCGAGTAATTTTCTTTTGCAACCAAATAGTAAACACAGAATCATAGAATGTTGTTTGAAGAAGTGAATACAGCAACAATCACCACGTTTAATTCGAGGTTCAATCCAACAATCACTACCTACTATGATACAGCATCTATGAAGTCTACTGAATCGTTGGGTGTTTACAATGCACAAACTGAATTGATGGTCAATTTCAATAAAATTACCTTGATATTAGATGAAGATGATAATGTTCTCGCCAATTGTGAAATAATCATTAAATTAATCAATGAAATGAAGACTATTGTTGAACAAGATCCAAAATTAACACAAAGTTTTACTAATTTCTTTGCTAATAATAGATTCAATAGAATAATTCAAAGTTTGGCGGTTAATTGTTTATTGGGTCAATTTGAAGGAAAGTTTGATGAAGTTAATGTCAATATAGATGAATGGGAGATGATGAGGAGTTTAATCGAAGTTGTTTATCAAACTGCAAACATGTTTTCAATTCAAATAAATCACCAAATTACTTTGAAAGTGGTGAAATTGTTATATTCTTTACGATTGGATAATTTACAATATGAATCTACTTATTTGAAAGATTCTATTATGTTAGCAAAAACTAAGAAGTTGCAGACTCCAGTTAATTCACATCATAATTTCAAGAGTAAATACAGTTCCATCAAAATTGAAGAGAAGCACCAAATTATTAGTGAAACTCTAGTTGTGGTATTCACCATGGCAATTCCAACACCAAGTTTATTTGAATTTCTTTCATCAGAACTTGACAAACACGCAGAATCATTTGATATGACTGAAGTCTCCCTTTATATTGTTGATTTTGCCATTTTATCATCAAACTTAAATCACTGTCAACTGTTATCAAATTTTCCTGTAAAAGTTATGCATGAAATTAAATCAAGCTATCAATCCTTCTTACACTCAATTGCTAGCTATTCGTTAGAACACATCGAATCAACTGCCTACACACAAATATCTTCAGATTATCATGAATTATTCCCCACCATTGGTACTACGAAAACGGTTATTCAAAATAGAGATTTAGAATGTCAACCTTTTGACCAAGAGAATTACAAATATCATATGAGGAATGATGTTGTGTTGCCTGATTTTTTGGATAATTTTTACTTTCAAGACAACACTGAAGAAGATCACCCCAGTGAAACCATAGAGAATCCTGAAAACTGGTCATTGGCAGAGGATAAACACAATTTCAAGAAAGCACTCAAGAATTTCTTTAAAATAAAACTTGGATTTCAAAAACCATCATCGAAATTGCATTTCTTTCATAGAAAACATCAAGGTTGAATAAATGCTATGTATATTAATAAATATGTACATGAATAAAAAAATAGTTCAGCCACCCCCCGTTTATAATCTCTCTCTAATTTTAGTAACTTGCTCTTCAACCACTTTCTTTGGTTCATTAATAACTGGTTTTGGAGCAATGGTCTTGGTGACCGATTCCTTAGGCCATTGCTCAGGTAAAATACCTGCTTTTTTCAATAACCAAGAAACTCGATCACTTGGTTCAGCTCCTACACCTAGCCAATATAACGTTCTTTGCATATTTAATTCAACTTCTTTAGTACTTCTTTCCTGAGATCCTGGTATTTTAGGTACAGGGATTGGATTATATGTTCCCAATACTTCAATGGGAAGTTTATCTCTAGCTTTAAAACGAGGAATAACAACAATATTATATACTGGTTGATGTTTTCTACCAAAACGAGCCAATCTGATACGATTAGCTGCTTTAGCAATCTTTGTAGTTGGTCCACTCCACCCTGTCATTATGCTGTGTATCTAATTATAGTCTTGTATTAGAAAAACTTTTTGATTCAATATTGAAAAATTGAAAAAAATTTTATTAGAGTACTCACGTGACTAAAACTAGACATATACACAAAAAAATAGTATTTTACTAATTTATTAAAACGACTACTATAAACTGTTTAAAACTTCTTTCTTGCTTTAAATTTTTGTTTTGGCTTTGTAATCTTGGATTTACCATGTACTTTTCCCTTTGGTTTCACTTCATCATCATCGTCTGACCAATTCTCTTCATCTTTAGTCTTCTTAAACTTCAATTTATTTCTTTGACCTCTTACAGGAGCTTGTTTTACTGCATCCAAATATGCATCAATTCCGGAAGTCTTGTTTGCCAAGGGATCTTCTTCACCGTCTTCTTTGAATACCAATTTCCCATCTTTAGTTTTAAAGTCAGATTTACCAGTGACATCTTGCTTGGTGAATTTCTTGGGTTTAGAAGAAGAAATATGAGCTAATGCTTGACGATCAAGTAAATTCAAAGGTTCATCTCCAGTTTCCAAAATAAATTGATTGGATTTCTTTGATTTATTTCTTCTATTTTTATCTTCATCATAAATGTCAACTTCATCTTCATCGGAAATATCAGAATCATATAAAGCTTCTTCATAAGCCGACATGAATTTCTTTTCGGGATTGGTTGGATTTGTTGTTGTTGTTGATTCTTCACCTTGTTCCTCTTGTTTACGTTTAGATCTGTTTCTAGTTTTCTTGATATTAGCAATCAATTTTCGATCTTGTTCAGGAATAGCTTGTTCAACTTCTTCAATACCAAATTTTCTAATTAATCTTTCCAAAATATGTTTAACTTTAGATTTAAAATGTCCCTTGTGTTCATGAGACCATCTCATCAATTTAGTTAAAAGTTCAGTTAAATTAGATCTAACTAAATCCTCGGGTAATGACAATACTTCAACTTTAACAAATCCAATAGCTGATTTAGCAATTTCCCGAGAATTATGGGTTAAGAATAATTCCACAGTTGAGGCAATTTCCATAAGTACATCAGTAGGTAACACATCTTTAAATTCAAATATTAAACATGATATGGCAGTTATTGTAGCAGAAATCATATGTGGAGCTTGAGCAGCAAGACCAGCACTTACCATAGTGAAATATTCTGTCAATGAAGCTTGAGAATTGGGAGTTTCAGGATCAAAACCTGGTACTTTAGCATTTTCAATTAACCCACCTTGATTCATTTTTTGTCCCATTTTAATAAGAATTTGATACGATAATTCACGAGATCTTTCATTTATATCTTTAGTAGCCATGATTATCTCTTGTAAAATTGCAGGAATGAAATATAAATCTGATTGGGGCAAGACTTCCAAGATTAATAAAATAGAAGTCAATCTTGCTGATCTTGCTGAATTATGCGTCAATTCTGTAGTTTGAATCAAGACATTTTCAATATCATTAATGAAATTCAAAATTGACGATTTTCCAATTTCAGTTTCTGCCAATTTGGCAAGAATTCTATAAGATCGCTTTTGCATTAATGCATTATCTTGTAAAACCACAGTAGTGGAAAAAATCGCAAACAATGCATTATGAGAAGATACTGGAACATATTTAGCCATAGCCACAATTAAATCCATCATAGTAATACTTAATTTAGCTTGTGTTTGATTCTTGGATTCTGGTTGGGTAGTTTCTTCATCCATGGCATTTTTCAATAATCCACAAACTTTATCAAATGTATTGGCCAATTCTTCCTTGGGAGCAATTTGTAAATAAACTTCAATAGTTTCTAAAACAAATCCTCTTGATTCAGGAGAAGTGGATGAGAAAACATTGAATAAAACTGACAAGATATTGGAAGATTTTATTGCTAAATATTCAAGGTTCTTGGTAGCTTCAACAATAGGAAACTCTTGTTGCATAAGTAAATCATCATTTAATGCTCCTTCTTGATATACAATATTAGATTCCGCTAATAATCTCAAGGCATGGCAAATTGGTACTCTTAAATCAACATTAGCATACATTAAATCTGATAATTGGGCAGCAAATGAATCATCAAATGCTATAGTTAAATCACGAGGTAAATCACAAAAGTGAGGCAATAATGACCAAATTTGATCAATTATAGTTTGGAAAATCTTATTATTAATACTTTCTTTATTGGTTGATTGTTTAATCTTGTCATCAAAGAATTGAACAATTGGTAAAATATCAGTCTTGTAGAAATTTAATTCTGCAAATCGAACATTGTCTCTTAACAAAGGTAATAACCAAGCTCTACCTTCTCCATTACCAGTAAGATTAAGGGGTAATACACTTAATACAACTTGTGGTCCCATGGTAGACATACATGCAGCAATTAATTGTTCAGCTTCTTTATTATGAGGGAAATTTTCGGCTTCATTGGTTCTCCATTGTCCTACAGTTTCAAGAATTGAAAGGAAATCAGGATTTGTTCTACTTCTTAATTTCAAGATTGTGGCTATAACAAATTCAAGAATTTCTTTAGTGGCATGTTGATACTTGATTGAGAATAATTCCTTTTCAATAAGTTCACTAATGAATGTAATGGTTTCATCAATTAATTCGTAAACTTCACTTGTAATTCCACTTTCTTGAGAGGGTTGTAACAAGAATTTATCAGGAATAGTTTGAGTAACAATGGCAATTAAACATTGTGAGGCAGAAATATAAATATCCTTGGAATCAGATGCCAAGAATGTAGCCACTGTAGGTAATATTGTTGGTAATTTCTCAATACAAACTTGAGGAGATAACAAAACAAAACTTTCCAATGCCTTGGCAATTACTGCTAACCAAGAAGCAGCTAAATGAGTATCATTAATTGAAGGTTTTAAGTCGAAAATTATATTCAAAACATTGGCAAATTTATCAACATCAATAGTGTTTGTCATTGATTTAAATAATCCTTCAAATGCAGCAAATGCAGAAGAAACCAAATATTGATCAGAAGTTTTAGAAATTTCCAATAATACGTCACATAACAGTTCAATTTGAATTGGTGGCCACGAATTCGAAGATGTAATTGATGTAATCAATTGTAAACAATGAATTATAGATGAATTTAATTCCTTGGAATCCTTCTTCTTTTTAAATTGTTGTAATAAATCCTTTAATTTCTTAAGGGAAACATCAGCAGCCAAATTAGCACCAACATGAATAGGTGAAGGTGAAGCTGGTGGGTTTGATAAAATCTTATTGACAGCTTCTTGCGCTCTTCTTCTTACTTTAGGTCTATGATCAAATGATAATTCCACTAACCCTAAGAATGCACGTTTGGGAGAAATAGCATTACTTGAATTCCATTGAGGTTGATCTTGAGCTAATAATAAATTTTCCAAGGCACCAATAGTAGATCTAATTAAAGGTGCTTCAGCATCTGGATGAGTCAAGGGTTGAGCTAATTTAGCTAATATTTGATTGAATTTACTCTTTAATAATGCCTTGGGAGTAAATGGAAATACAAGATCCAAGAAGTAAGCAGTAGTAGTGGCCAATTTAGTATCAACAATTTGATCTTCTTGAATACATTGATCTAATAAACTTAAAAATGAAACAAAATAAGCAACAGGAGTTTTTTCATTCTTTTGTTCTTCAATATTTTCTTCCACAGCAGATAATATAAGGGCTAAATGTTTTTGATTATCTAATTTTGAATTTATTTGTGTTCTTATCTTGGTAAGTTTATCGTCAAGAACAAGTGTATCTATAGGTACACCTCCATCAGGATTTAAATCTGCCATAGTTGATTTTACTTAGGATATTTTGATCTGAAAAAAAATGCTCATCTCAGCTTCTATACAAAGATATATTTTTTTTTTCAATTGTATTTTTTTTTTCATTCAATCACGTGACATAATATCTAAGCATCCAATTGTAAATCCAGTAAGAAATACTCAATAACTTCAATATCCTTATCATATTTCATTAAAGCATTCTTATATAATTGAATATGTTCTGCTGGTTTGGAATCAGGGTCTCGGAAACTGGTAGCTGGATCAAGGGATTGAAAATCAGTATGTACAGCATATTTCTTGGACAAGTAATAACGAATATCATCAATTAATTCAATAGTATCAGTTTCTTGACGTTGTTTAATCCTAGAAGCTGATTCTCCAATCAAATTTGATAATTCTTTACGTTCTTGTTCAATTTCAAATAAACTATGAATGTTATAGGCAATCATTTTTGTAATATGTTGTTCCAATTTATCACATCTTGTTTGCCAAGCTATTCTAATTAAATCATAGGCATTGTATCCTAGTTTTACTTTGAAATCAAGTATTTCTTCAAGTGTAAAGGAATTAAATTGTGATGAAATGTTAACTGCACACATTGTCTTTAATCTTTCTAAAAATAACTCATCTGCACCTAATAACAACTCAATTGTTAATGACAAGGGTATATGTTTAACATCATCATGATACAAAAATGATAATATCATTTGAGCAACATTTTGATTGGCAGTTGTTGTAGTTATTTGTACCACTGGTAAATGTTCCAGTTGCAATTGTGGTCGATTAATAATATCTTGATTATATACGGGGATATCTTGTTGAGAATATTTAAAGATATCTGATTTAAACATTGTATCAAAATATTCTGATCGAGCAAGAATAGATTTGTTAACAGGATAATAAACCACCAGTTCAGTTTCTGAATCAATACATGAAACAATTATATCAGGAATAGAATCAGCTTCAAGAATTGATGCTCGTTGTTGTTCCGTAATAAATTCTTCACTATTAATTTCATCTATATCAACATCTTCAGTTAAATTCATTGGTGATATCAACTTTTCTCCCCAAACATATTTATTAAGAAAATCATCTAAATTTCTTCTAGCAGTTTCAACAAATTGAAATGCTAAATCATGCTTTACTTTAGCTCGTTCTTTATCATCTTTACATTGTTTAATTTGTTCAATACCCAACACTAAATCTGGAAGTTGATATTTTCTCGCCAATTCAATTAATTGAACTTGGATCAGTTTATCATCTATAGCAATTGAATCTGTTCTAAGATATATATAATCAACAATTACTTTAAATGCAGAACAGTCAACACTCTGAGGCATATTTACCACAGTTAAATAAGTCCATTTACCTTCATTCAACAATTGTTGTCTAAAATAAGGACATCTGGCAGCTAATAAGAACCTATGTAATTTAAAACTCTCTCCTGAACCAAATTGAAACAAAACATCTTTGGTATTTGTCACATTCAATAATGAAGCAATATGAGCTGCAAATGGTTGAGTAGAATCAACAGCTTTTGAAATATCAAAGCTAACCAAAAGATCTCTAATTTCGTCAGTCAAAGCTCCATATATACATCTTGCTCCTTGGAAAGTATCTCGATCACAAACAGCACCTCGTTGAAGTAATAATTCTACAATATGATAATGTCCACATAATGACAGCAAGATTAAGGGAGAATAATTATATTCGTCAACTTGATTAATATCAAGATTAGGTGTGGATAACAAAGAATCAACTACTTCAATATCTCCAGTTCGACAGGCCATACAAATATCATGAAATGCTTTAGAAACTTCAGGATCATTGATTGATGAATTAGAAGAAACAGAATCTGGTAGATTATGGGAAAACATCAGGTCATTGGAACTACTCAGAGTTTCTGATCTCGCAGGATTCTCACGTATCATTGTGGAAATTACATCAGTTATAAGGTCAGACATTGTTGGATATATTGAGAAAGCAAAGTTGAAATTGTTGCCAATTCTTTTATCAGCCACAACACAAAAAACGATTCTTGATTTTTTTTTTTCTTTCTTTCTGGAGAGAAATTTGGTAGCACTACATAATATATAAATGTAATATACAAATTAATTAATTAATAAATTAATATACAAACTAATACTTGTGAATAAAATATTTAAATACAGTTTGTTTTAACTTATTTCCAGATTTCTTCTTCGGTGGTACAATTACATCATTAGCAATATCCTTGTCTGTTGCTTTAGTTGTGTCTGTACCTTGACCTGATTCTGGTTCACTTATGGGACTTGGATTATCTTCCGGGTTTTCAATTTCATGTTTAGTTGGTAGTGGTTCAGAAGTGCATGGTACTTCATCTGGTACCTTGATGTTGGAATTTGACACATTAGTCTTCATTTCTGGTTTAGCTTCAGGAACTTCTTCATTTATGGGTTCAGGTATTTGATCATCCAATGTTGCAGACGGAGTGACAAAGCGAGCACTATCCTTGGTAGAAGAAACATTATCAGTTTCAACCTCACTTGGTTTAACAGGTGGTTCAGGTGTATAAACTTCATGTTCCTCCATAACTGGAGGTGCCTCGTGTGTTTCTTCCTCTTCATTCAAGATTTGAACTTCAACAAAATTATCCAGAATTGGTTCACTAAGAACTTTAGTAGTATCTTCTTGTACTTCAGGAGTTCTTTCTTGTTCTGCAGTTGCATCAACTACAGATTTCTTGGTATCTTCATGAACTTCCACAGATTCTATCTCAGGAACAAGTGACTTCGGTATAGATTTTTGAGAAATATTTGAACTTCCTACACTGCTATTCCTCTTATGTCTAAATATCTTGAAAAGTTTTGATCCACGTTTTTTGAATGATTTTTCCAGAGTACGTGAAATTTGTGGGGCAAGTGATCTTTCATGGGATGTTTGCTTTGAAATTTGCAGTTGTTCTCTAATTAATGGGGTTTCCACTGGGTCTGGGTTGGTTGGTTTTGCTTCTTCATTAGCTACTCGTTTTGCTTCTTCATTAGCTACTCGTTTTGCTTCCTCAATTCTTGCTGCAGCTAATCGTTCTTCTTCTTTTGCTTTCTCGCTAGCCAATCTATTCTCTTCAACTTCTCTTTCTCTTGCTAATCGTGTTTCTTCTTGTTCTCGTTCCTTTGCTAACCTTTGCTGTTCTCTTTCTTTTGCCAACTTCTCTTCCTGTTCCCTAGCTAATCGTTGTTCTTGTTCTCTTTCCCTTGTCAATCTATATTGTTCTTGCTCTCTTTCCCTGACTAAGCGTTTCTCCTCTTCTTCTCGTCCCTTGGCTAAACGTTTTTCCTCTTCTTCTTTCTCCTTAGATAAACGTTTTTCTTCTTGTTCTTTTTCCTTAGCTAAAAGTTTCTCCTCTTGTTCCCTTTCCTTAGCTAACCTCTTTTCTTCTTGTTCCCTTTCCTTAGCTAACCTCTTTTCTTCTTGTTCCCTTTCCTTAGCTAACCTCTTTTCTTCTTGTTCTCGTTCCTTAGCTAACCTTTTTTCTTCCTTCTCTCTCTCTTTAGCTAATCGTTTCTCCTCCTTTGCCTTTTCCTTGGCAACCCTCTTTTCCTCTTTAATCCTTTCCTTTCGTGAAGTGCCCGCTACTTCATCTCTCATTGAATGAATTGCAAATTGACGATGATGTTCTTGATACTTGTAATCCCCGGGTATTTCACCATCATGCTTCACTTTAACGGGAATATGATCTTCCTTCAGGACAATCTTAGGACTTGATGGAATGAATCCAAATTTTGATTTCTTGGGAGATTCAATAGGTTCTGTAGGTGACACTGGTGTTTCTGGCACCTTATCCCCATATACTTTCTTATACGCTGCCTGCATTGCTGCGGCATAAAATTCAGAATCAGGAATTTCACTTCGTGGTTTAGGTTGTGGTGGTGGTTTGGCATATGATTGTGGTCTTTTGGTTTTATATTCAGTATGCACAGGTATAGTCCTTACTCTATCATTAAACGTGATTGAATTTGATGGTGATTTGGGTAAGGTATCATTCAATGGTTCATATAATTCAGTGATACTTGGCCGTCGAGTATTCTTTAATATTGATCTTGGTTTCTCTTGACTAGTGATTGATTCAGATTTCACATGTTTAGGTTCTACAGTGGAAATTTCCTTTGGAGAAGATTGGTTGGAATTGTCAGGCAAGTTCAATTTCAATTTCATATCGGGGTTATCCAAATGTTGAGAATCTACTTGATAATCATATTCAAAGTTTTGCAATTGTTCATCAATTTTTGCAAGATTAGTGGCATGAGTTAAGGAATTAACTCGAGGGTTATTCCCCGAACTCAAGGAATTTGCACGCGAACTTGTTCTCAGAATATTTTTCGTTGTAGTTTCAATAATATTAGAACCATCAGGTAAGGTAGTCACGGTCTTTGTGGTTATTGATTGAGTTCTTCCATGAGCATCAACAACTTTGGTTGTAGTTGTCGTGACTACCGTTTCTTCCATATCTTCCTCATCAGGAGCATATGAATTTACTTTGTTTGTTAAACTGTTGTATCTTCGTGCATCAGGAATTCTTGCTTGTCCAACTGCATATGAAGGTTTAGGATGATAGGTATATTGGCGAAGGGAATTACTTCTATTGGATAAGGAATTACTACGAGCTGGTTGTACTGGCTTGGCTTGAACTGGAGAACTATGCATTCTTAAAGCTGCAGTTGCAGCAGCTAACCCTGAAGATGAAGGTGATTGTGGAATTGATCGATTGTTTATTTCATTTGCATATCTCGACATATCATAATATGAATCGCGACTTGATCGCTACAAACCTCAGTTAGTATTTAGTTTAAAAGTGTGGAGAAGTGCAAAATACATACTTTTCGAAAGAAATTAACCATTTTTGACTTTCCAGGTTTCAAATATAATAATCAAGTGTTAAGAAACGACAACCTGGAAGGAATTTAATTGATTTCATTTAAATTTAGGAAAACCCTAGACAAAGATTAACAGAGTAATTCCAAAATACAAAATACTAAAAAAGACAATACCTGAAATTACTATTTAAACAAGGAAAAAAAAAAATCTTGAAAGGGAACAATAAACAGTTAGACTGCATATAAACGAAAACTTAAAATCAACCGAGGAGTATAGTAATTAGCAACCAAGAAATGCCAAGGAATGTAGGTTGCACATCATTTGATAAGCTATTTAGTGGCTGTGCAATGAGAATTATCGAAACATAAGTAGTAGTGGGTATATGTTTGAATGGTAAATAACCTTATGATTTCTAAGATGTGCGACTGGATTTTCGTAACCAAAAGATTAATGAAACAGGGGAAATAGGGAGAGGGTTGCAAGGGTAGAAGATTTAAAGTTTATTTGTGCATGTAGTCATGTACAAAGTTGCTGATGGAATTTCCCTATGAGCTTGAGTTGTGGTTTATTTTCGCCAAGCTTCTGGGCACATGTTGCAACAGATAGAGAAAAATCGATGCTTTAACAGTAATAAACAGATGTACTCCAGTTGTTAGATCAGTTTATTGAGAACAATCAGTTCCTACCCTTGTACTTTTCTTTTGCAAAAATATTCATTCAATTCCTTGGAAATCTCGTCTCGAAACAATTCCCTTGACAACTCTGGTATTAGAATTCTTGCATGAATCTGGAATACACAGTGATCATAATATTACACATCTCATTGAATAAAAAGGAAGCAACATGAAAACTATTACCTTCATTAATTTGCAACAAACACGAATATCCGTTTGTACAACAAATTCGTTTTTCTAGATGTTGCGGATTTATGCAAGGAACCAAAGGAAAAAAATACCCGGATTTGTCAGCATTAGTAAATCAAATATTTTCACCGACTCCGATAAATCAAACTTATTAAATATTACCTCATGGAACATCGATAGTTTGTAAGCTATTAATTGATATATAATTTCAATTATTCATGAACTTAATCTATACTGTTCTTTCCATAGTTTTACCTATCATCACATACTATTACTATAGTCGACCAACAGCACCAACAGTACCAACAGTACCAACAATACCAACAGTAACACCCTCCCATAACATCGAAATGAGCTCACTTGCTAAATTTATCAAGAATCCAAATCCCTTCCCAAGTTATTTCTTCAGTCATGGAGGACCCACCTTCATGTATGAACACGATGATTTCGGGAACCAAGGTGCTTGGAAAACCATTCGGAGAATCGGAACAAGAATCAAGAATCAATGGAAACCAGATTATATTATTGTTGTTAGTGCCCACTGGCAATCACAAGGTACCAATTTGATTGAAATTAGTGTTCCCAAGACGGAAACTGGTGAAAATCAGTTGATTTATGATTTCTATGGATTTCCAAAGTATATGTATCAAGAAGAATTCCATACCCAAGGTTCATGGTTTGTGGCTAATCAAATTCAAGAAGAACTTGAAAGTAATGGTTTCAAGAGTAATGTTGTCAATCGTGGAATAGATCATGGTACCTGGGTTCCTTTTAAAGTTGCCTTTAGTGATTATACTACCCAAACTAAACCTCAACCTGAAATTAAAGGATTAGATTTGGAACACACCAAGATTATTCAAGTTTCCTTAACTTCTAATGATCGTGATTTTGAAACTCATTTTAAATTAGGTCAAGTTTTGAGTAAATTTAGAAACGAATTATTATATGATGAAACTAACAACAAGTATTTATCGGGGTTAATTGTATGTTCAGGAATGTCGGTACATAATTTACGTGATCTTGGTAGATCATTTCAACAACCTGGAGGTATTATGCCCTATGTTAAACCATTTAATCAAATGTTGACTAATTTAGTAGAGAAAACTCCTGGCTCAGAATTATTATCCAAGTTTTTGGATTTACAAAAGAAGGATATTTTAAGACAAGCTCATCCTACATTAGAACATTTCGTACCAATTGTTGTAGCAAGTGGAATTGCCAACAAGACAGATGAATCAATTAAAGAAGTTTATAATGATGCTTTTGCAAGTTTAGGTTGGGGTATATATAAAGTAGGTCCTGACTACAAACTTTAAAATCTCTTGTGTATGAAATAATATATATTTAATTTACTATTGCTTTAAAATATCAGCCAATGCCTTGGCAACACCAGCTTCATCTAATCCATCTAAACTATTCTTAACTTCACGTCCCTTTTCAAATCTTGCTGTTAAACTTGGAGGAATTCCATAACTTTCTCTAATTAAAATAGGGATTTTATAATTCAGTTGAGTCTTTAATGATGCATAATTATTAGTTAAAAATTTCCTTACTGGTATTGAAGCTTCTCCTGTTTGTGACAAGTGGAATCTTAACTCTTTTAATGCAGTAGGAATGACGAATTTAGACATGATTAGTAATAAGGATTATATAGATGCTCTTTTTCTCAGTTTTAATTTTTGCTGAAAAATGTTGACATTTTTACTGGGTGGATTTTATATGCAGGGTAGTCAATCACGTGATAATATATAGATAATACTTTGGTTGCAAAAATCCTTTAGATTTGTTAAGGTCTAAGCAATTTTCATTAATTTAAGTAGAATGCGTGGGAATCATTAAAGTCCCAAATTGAGTTTTGTATTTTCCTAAATGTCATTGTTTCCTCATAGCAAGTTAGGAATGCAATACAATACATATTAATCCTTACCTTAACCAAAAAAACGATCCAAATTCTATACAATACCAACTATTCATACAATATGCCAAAGAAATCAACAGTAAAGAGAAAATCATCCCAATAACCCACAAGAAATCCTAAAAAATCAAAGACTACCCTAGTTAAATCACCATTCCCACATTCTTGGCCAAAGGTTTCCCCTCTTCCTCACTGCCTTAGTGAATACTTAATCATTGAATGTTCTTGGGATATTCGTTCCAATAATGAAAACTGGAAACAAGAATGCAAGAATGCAAGAATCAAGTGATAGACTCAGATGGAAGTAGGGCATTAGACAACGATTCTTCAAGATAGCGATCCATTGAATTTGTATTAAAGGAATTTAAATGGTATGAAGATCTTGAAGCTCGGTATTTCGAAGTTTGATGTAATAATTACATGGTGATTTCCAGTGGTACTATTCCTAACGGTGTGAAAATAGATTTGAAAGTGGAAGTTACCAAGATTGAATAGGTCAAAGATAAGCCTGTGCCAAACACTAATCAAACAGTATATGAATTAGTTGATCCTGGTTTGTATTCAATTCGATATGGTATAACTCCGATCATTGCTGAAAATAACGAGATTAAAATTGTTAAATTTGACGAGAGAATTGGAAAGGTAAAGCAAGATGTCGGTACATGGGAAGTTTCCAAGAGATTTCAATGAATCCCTGCAATAATGAAATGGGGAGATATTGGTGATTTTTTCATTTAGTTAATACATTAATAATTTATATCCTAAACATAAGGGATTGTACACGTCTATTGAAAAAGTATTCAATGCATCAATTACTGGATTGAATTATATCTTGACTTGATATGCTTGTGAATATTTTCTTCGTGTATTTATACCTCTACAAAGAGAAGCTTCCGAATAGTTTAAAAAGTATGAAGAAATAAGCGCAATAGAAAAGGTTGGTATTCTTAGTGATGCTCGTGTTTGCATTCAATGGGAAGATCTTGTTGAGAGTATAGAACAATATGTTTCAGATAAGGTCGGTCCTCCAACATGGATACAGCCCCTGGGCTTCCATAAATATACTGATGTCCATTCTTTCGAAACATTGAAGGTGATTGTCAAATCAGAGAATATCGAATTAACTCCTGGTAAGTCATACAAGAAAGTTCCCTGGCATGTCGAAGGAACAATCAACGAGCATATTGTAGCCACATTGATGTATTTCTATGATGTGAAGAATGTTGAAAAGGGTGAAGTTTCGTTTAGGGTCCTTGAAACAAGCTTTAACTGCTCGAGAAAACTCAAGAACAGAAATAATGGAGGACTATCAATATAATTTTGAGACCGTGTTTGATTATAGATATCCAAACTAACTTGCCAGTTCAGCAAATTCAATCACTTCAGTTCTGTTTATCTTCAGGACTTGCACTAAATCAATAGTAAACTGTTTTATCGAATTCTACTTAACTAAAAGATGATATCCTTTTCTTTATATAGTTTATGTATGTCAAATATTTACTTTGTTTCTTGAGTTTATCGTTTTTGGAGTGAGTGGAGAAACCACTCAGTTCATACCTATAACGAGGTAAAAATACTTTTGTTTTAAAGTAGTTCTCTGTGTATTAAAACTAACTAACTCTTTCTTACAAACCCAATGCTTTCTCATCTGGTTTTATATTTTTAACATCTTCTACAACAACTGGCATACCTGTATCTATAGACTTTAATACAGCATCAATGCAAAGCAAGGCTGAAATCCCATCATCTATATCGCAATATGGTTCTTCATTACCTCTTATTACATCGACGAAATGATTCAATTGAGAATCAAAGGGTAATTTCTCATTATCAAACTTAATCTTTTCTTGTAGTAAAGGTTCTAACCAAGTTGAGCTTTTCATGTGTGATTGATGGAAAATTGTCATTTCTGGAAGGGATAATGTTCCCTTTGATCCAAAGATACGATAAATTCCATTAATTTCATCATGATGAGGAATCATGGGATTTTCACCAGTAGCATTTTCGAAATTGAATGGTGATGTAACATTGTCGGAACAAATAAATGTACCAGATATACCATTTTTAAACTTTATGGTTAATGCTGCACCTTCATCGGCTTCATGATCACGTCTTTTCGGTAATAATTCAGCATAGATTCTATAAATGGGACCGAACAAGAATTGAAGTAAATCTAAATCATGAACTAAATTAATAAGTAATACTCCTCCAGCACGACCTTGAGTTCTCCAAGGAGCTACATCAAAGTAATCTTGAGGTTTACATAACATCCAACTACCTTGAACACCAACAATCTCACCACATTTGTCGAGATTGCGTTTTGCAGTCATTATATAAGGATTGAATCGTCTATGATGTCCTACTAATACTTTAACATCTTTCATAGTGGTATATAATTTCAACAGTTTTGCTTCTTGAGGGGTAGATCCAATGGGTTTTTCCACAAGTAAGTTTATTCCATAGCTGGCTAATTCAGCCGATACTTTAACATGGGTGTGGTTGGGAGTACAAACTATGGCGCCATCAGGATAAGGTAATTTATTAGTATTACAATATTCAATAAATGAGGAGATTGACGGGAAATGTAAGGTGTTGTATTGTAATGCGATTTGTTTTGTTTCTGGTTGTGGATCTATAATTGCTGTTAATTCTGTAGATGGGTTATTATGGATATGTTGGGCATGACGTGGTCCTATAAGACCAGCACCAATGACAATTAATTTCACAGGATATGGTGCTATCATGGATGCAAAAAAAAAAGAATGTAAATGACTGAAGATGAGTATGCAAAGAGAAATAAAGTAATGCGGAATGCTAATAGGGGAGTGTACGGTGTAACAGTTTAGTTTTGAGTAAGTTAGATTGTGTCTAGTAACAAGTTAAGGTTGCAGAATATGGTGGTTTCAATGACTGAAAATTTGAAAAATTTTTCGAATTGAATTTTTTTTTAAACAAAAAATAAAAAAGAAACTTTTTTGAATAATTTAGCCGCCCCGGTACCGGAGTACATCACAATTTCACGTGGGTATAAATCTGGGGTAGTAACAAAATTATCTAAAACAAAGCAAACTAAGTGATATGTTTATTCAAATGAGATATGTTGCAATTGTTGTTTAGGGCAAAGTTGGAGTTACAAAATGAATATAACACAAAATTGAGTTGTATTTTTGTGACGAATAGCAAAGACAAGTTAGTTTTGCTAAAGCAAGTTTTGCTTGTACAAGAAGGATACACCTAGCAGACACATCTTGTAGAGGGTATATTTTCATTGTTACTTATGTAAATTCACGTAGTTCTATAAATCCTATTCGAACTTGTACCTGAATCAACCTCGATCTATTGATCTTGTAATTATATCTTTGGTAACTTCCTGGTTCAAAGACACGACCTTTTTGGTAACACCATTCTTTTTTGTGCAGTACTGAAAAACCTACTAATAAAATACTCAAACTGTTATATATAAAACAATCATGTCATTTGATATTAATTGGGAGAGTCTTACATCTGATAATTCTCTCAATGAAGTAATTAAAGATTTCTTGGATCAACAATTTCAAAAAATTGAATTACCTTCGTTTATTTCTAATTTAAAAGTATCTGAATTCAATCTTGGTGATTTACCACCGGAAATAACTATTCGTCATATTACTGATCCATTTGAAGAGTTTTATGAAGAAGAAGATGACAAGGAAAAGTTAGAAACCCATCAAGAAGTTGTGGAAGTTGTTAAGGAAGAGGAAGATGATAATGAACAAGAAAATGACAACGACGACGACGACGAGGAGGAGGAGGATGAAGACGATGATGTTCTTTTTCTAGCTGAAGATATGAATTTAGTCAATTTTAATCGTCCACTAGATGTATCTCCTTCAACACCATTACGTGCTACTCCCTTAACCAATAGTCCCTCCCCTCCCTTAAGACCCTTGCCCCATCGTACGCACGAGTCATATCACCCTAGTTATAATAATATTATTGGGTTAGGAGGACCACCACCAACAACAGGGTCCGATACACCAACAACAATATTAAATCCCAATTTCCGTACTGCAAGAACTACAAAAAGGAAACTGCCAAATAAAGGTGATAATGATTTACAATTAATTATGGAAATAAATTACAAGGGCAATGTTCATATAAATTTATTAGTTAATTTATTAGTCAATTATCCTGCTCCAAATTTTATAACCCTTCCTATCAAACTTCATGTGACTGATTTGGTGATTCATTCAATTGCAGCATTGGCATATCTTAAGAAAAGTATATTTTGCAGTTTCCTCTGTGATATAACTGATTTAAACCCTATGGATTATTTTACAAGTAATTTAGGAAATTTAACAAGAACTGAATCAAATAGACTGAATTCAGGTAGTAATTTTGTTGATTATTATAACGAAAGTAATACATCAAGTAATAAAGAACGTATAGATATTATTAAAAAGGTAAAGATTGAAAGTGAAATTGGAGAAGTTGAACAAAATGTGTTGAGAAATGTAGGGAAAGTTGAGAAATTTCTTATTGAGAAGTTAAGGAATATATTAAGAGAAGAAATGGCATGGCCTAGTTGGATTTGCTTTGATTTGAATGATCAAGAAGAAGAACTGGAGGAGGAAGAAGAAGAAGAAGAGTGATTGATCAACAAAGTCGTGCGTGAAACAATTTTTTTGTAAATCTCTCGACACTTTACTCATCTCAAGTAAGTACCAACAATGTCAATAAACCAACTAATTGAAAAGTTTCAATTTGTAAGAATACTTAAATCGGATTCTCAAACAAAGACTATATCCCTTTTAGGTACGATTGATACTGACCAAGCCATTCTTACTCTTGAAAAATCTCATTTCTTAGAGAATCAACCAAACAAACTTATACAAGATATTTCCCTAATCAATAACAACGACATATACTATTGGTCAATTGCATCACTCATACAATCTCTTCCTGATTTACCTGCTGCTAAAATCAATTTAATTTATCCTGCAACAGAAACTCATATACGTAAATATGATGAACAAAAATATCATTATATTCGAGAAACTCCGGAAATGTATAAAAAATATGTTATTCCTTATATTAATACTATGAAAGGTGATCGAATTAAATGGGTATATAATATATTGTTTGAAGGTAAAGAAAGTGAAACGTTTATATATCATGATAAACATCTGAAGACTGGGTTTGTATTGTTACCTGATATGAAATGGGATACAATTAATTTACAAACTTTATATTTATGTTGTATTGTTAATCGTTTAGATATTTCAAGTTTACGCGATTTAAATGAAACTCATATTGAATTTTTGGAAAGCCTTCAAGACAAAATTAAACAGATTACTTTGGAAAAGTTTGATATTACTTCAGATCAATTGAGAATATTTATTCATTATCAACCTTCATATTATCATTTCCATATACACATTGTCAATATAGCTCATCCGGGATTAGGTGATGGAATTTCCATAGGAAAAGCAATACTTTTAGATGATATAATTGATAATTTAAAACTTGATGGTAATTATTATACAAAGAAAACTATTGGGTATTTACTTGGGGAAAATCATGGACTTTGGAAAATTGAAGAATATATTCAATAATTAAATTCACTACTAGCGGAATTAACTGCCATCTTGGCCATTCGTAACATTTTCTTTCGAGGATCTTCATCCTTTTTCTTTCGTTTACTACTGGTACCTTGTTCATGATTTATAGATTTACCTAATTTCTTGGGTGTTTCTCTTAATCCAAAACTTTTGGCTAAATGACCCAAATGTAACAATTTAACATTAAAATAATCTCGTTCAGAACTTAAATGTGTAGCATATGCTCTAATATGTGAAGTAAATGCATGTCCTGCTCGTTCATGAACTCCACTATCTTCTAATAACCATCGTTCAACATCTAAATGCCAAGTAGTAGCATGAATATCCCATTTACCAAGTTTCCTCTTAGGGTCATGTCTCTTGGCCGTTGTCGTTTCTTCTTGTTTCTGCTCAGCAAATCCTTGTTCAAGAATCTGTTCATAGTTCAATACTCGTAAACTTCCTTCATTGGGATGAACCACGCGTAATTTCCCATCAACATATCCTTCTTCAATCCCCGGCATCAAGAACAATGTAGCATTACCTTGGTTACCTAATCTTGCTGAACGACCAATTCTATGTAAATGATCATCAATAGTAAAGGGAGGATCATACTCAATGACATTGGTAATGTTTGGTAAATCCAACCCTCTTGAAGCAACATCAGTACAGAATAATATTTGATGTGGTGTAGTATCTTTGATGAAATTAGTTAATGTAGATGTACGAATTTGTTGATTAAGTGATCCATGAAGTTTATAGATTGTTGTTGAAGTAGATAATAATGGTGCTGTAAGTATGGTTATGTCTTCATCCGTGTCTTCAGTTTGTTTATTGGGATGTTTACCATTTCTGGTAAACACTTCAAAATGAAAATTAACTGAATCAGAACAAGAAAAGAATACAATTGTACGTGATGCTTCAGAATTGACATATTTCAATAACATAGCATTTAAAGTGACTAATCTTAATTTTGGAGGAACAACCACAATATTTTGAATCAATTGATCCGGAGCAGTATTACCAATTTCACCATCTTCAAACTCAACAGTACCTAAATGTTGTTTGTCAACTTGAATCATTGTGGGATCATTCAAAATTATTGAACCTAATTTTTCAACATTATTTTGCATAGTTGCTGAACATAATACATTGATTCTTTTACTAGGTAATGTTTTCCATTTATTTGTTGTTTCATGAATCTTACAATTTTGGGAAATCTTGTTCGTAATTGACGTAATTGTTTCTTCAAATCCAAGTTCAACTAATTTATCCCCTTCATCCAAGATTAAATATCGTAATTGACTAACATCTAAATTCTTAGTATTCTCTAAATGATCAGCTAAACGTCCAGGAGTAGCCACAAGAATATTAACACCTTTTCTTAATCTTGCCTTTTCTGATTTCTTCTTTTCTCCACCAATAACTATCCCAGGAACGATTTTATGATGACAACGAGTTAAAGTTTCCAAAACACCATAGATTTGAGTAGCCAATTCACGAGTAGGAGTAAGTACTATAGCAAACAATCCTGATTCTCGACTTATATCTTCTGACATAAGTCTATGAAACAAAGGTAACAAGAAAGCTAATGTTTTCCCTGATCCAGTTTGAGCCTTGACAAATATATCATTTGTTTGATGAAGTAAGGTCGGTATAACCATTCGTTGAATCTTGGTAGGATGTTTGAATCGTAAATGTTCGGTTAAATGAGTAGATAATTTTTCATTGATCCCTAACCCGGGGAAACTTGTGGAATCAGCTAGTGGGGCATTTGAAGGATCGTAAGTCTTGGAAGTTTCAGTTGTTGGTTTTAATGTGGTTGAAGTTGTATTGGAAGTGAATAATGAAGAAACAAAGGAATTGTCCTTACCACCTGATTCACCTTTCGATTCAGCAAATTTAACTCGTTTTCGAGAGGACTCTCCACTAGTATTAGTGGTAACATTGGCACTCCCCTGTTGAATCTTTTCTATACGAGAATTGTCAACGGTAATCTTGTTAACTCCACTAGCATCTTTCTTGTTATTTCTACTTCGTCCTTGAAGGGATAATTGAAGTTTTCTACGATCTTTCCATTTCCCACCAGATACTTTGGTGGTGGCTTTTACCTTGACATCAGTGTCTACAGTAGCAAAGTTTAATAAAAGTCCATCATCTTCACTCATTGTGTATAGCTTCTACTGTTATAAATTTATTTATTTATTTAGTGCAATTTTTTTTCACTTCATATTAAGCCGAGCCGCACGATGCGTAAAAATCTCGAAGAGTTGAAATATATTTAGATTATATCTATATATCTATACAATTTTACTACTCATTTATTAACTTTTGAATATAATCATCGAATTTAGTTTCCGTAGTTAATTCAATAGAATCCGCTCCATTAATCAACTCCTTTTTTAAATCCCGGGTAATTTCATCATTATCATTTTTCCAACTTAAATAACTCCAAGGTTCTTCATCAAATCGTTTAACATGTCTTAAGGAATCACCAAGAGAATGTGTGAATCCATCTACATTAGCTTGAGTTCCAGTATGTTTGGCAGCACTTTGTAAAATATGAACACTTGTAGTTTTGTGAGATTCGGCAACCTCTTGTTTTCTTTGTTGATGTACTGAATTATCAATAGCATCAATATATGTGAAACTAGTCCGTAATTGTGTAGTGCTATCTATAGGAACAAGCACAACTTTCCGATCACCTTGTTCGTTTGTTTCGACTTTTGCAATATAATATCCACTTTCAGAATCATCAAGTACTCCACGTACAGTTTGTTCTCCTATTTCTTCACCCCATTCTTCAATTTTACTACCATCGAA
The DNA here is from genome assembly GCA_002911495.2 of Spathaspora sp. UFMG-CM-Y285. NCBI lineage: Eukaryota > Fungi > Ascomycota > Pichiomycetes > Serinales > Debaryomycetaceae > Spathaspora > Spathaspora sp. UFMG-CM-Y285. The sequence continues at coordinate 63,650 of PPUV02000010.1, forward strand.
AAATTTAGATGTATCTAAAGGTAATTTAATTTCAAGATATTTAGAATTTGGTTTTATTGAAGCATGGTAATTACCTTGATGTAAACTACGAGTTTTACCACGACCAGGATATTGTAAAATATGTAACGAGTTTTTAAATCGTGATGGCATAGTATTAATATATAATGGAATTGATTCAATAATTGGATCATCATTATCATCATCATCATCGGGTATTTGTTCGATTATTGCTTCTGAAGGTTCTTCTTTTATCGTAGCCATTCTTGGTTCTTCCGAATCTGACCTCATTTCTTCATCTTCATTTACGAATAATTCGTTTGCTGAGGACATTCTTGTCTTGTCTTGTCTTTTCTTGTTTTGTCTTGTCTTGATTGTTTCCTTACTTCATATAAAATGATTATTTTTCATAGAAATTTTACAGATGAGTTACGAGGGAGAGTGTATCACGTGACTGATCCCCGGTTTTACTTCACAATTTTTTAACAATTTGAAAAAAAAAATTATGACTAAGAAGAAGAAGATACTTCACTTTACTGTAACAACATGACAGACTTTGATATAACACAAACTTATTTAAAGTTTCTAGAAGAGGATAAGGATATGACAATGCCCATTGCTGCCATTGAATCATTAGTATCAATGTTAAGCATTAAACAACCTTCAACATCTTCCGAACTTATCAATTTAATTCAATCAAATATTGATAAATTAAAATCATCTATACCCAATAATATCTCATTATCTGCTGGATGTGATTTATTTATGCGATTTGTGTTACGTAACACCAATTTATATTCTGATTGGGAACATTTCTCGCAGAATCTTGTTGAAAATGGTCAATTATTTGTATTACGAGCTAAGGAATCTCGTGAAAAACTGGCAGAATTTGGCGTTAGTTTTATTAAAGATGATGATACGGTATTAGTTCATAGTTATTCTCGTGTTGTTTACAATTTGTTACTTAAGGCGAAAAGGGAAAAACTTATTCGATTCAAAGTATTGGTTACAGAATCTAGACCTACTGGAAGTGGATATCATATGGCCGAGAAATTAAGACAAGCAGAAATCCCAGTTGATGTTATTGTTGATAATGCTGTAGGATATGTCATTCATAAAGTAGATAAGATCTTGGTTGGTGCTGAAGGTGTGGCAGAAAGTGGAGGAATAATAAATCATATTGGATCGTATCAAATTGGATGTTTGGCAAAAGTGAATAATAAACCATTTTATGTTGTCACGGAATCTCATAAATTTGTTAGATTGTTTCCCTTAGCTCCAGATGATTTACCTAATAAGATGAATAGTTTAATTGCTACGGCAAATGAACAACAAGAGGATGACACTTTACAATCTCATTTTGTTGATTTTACTCCAAGTTCATACATCACAGCATTAATTACTGATTTAGGAGTATTGACACCTTCAGCTGTCAGTGAAGAATTGATTAAAATATGGTATGATTAAATAATTCTATTTAGAACAATTTGTAAATCTTCAAGATCAAAATAATTCGTATCCGGGATTCTATCAACCATAACACATTCCACTCCATGTTGGTTCAATTCTGTGGTATCTACTTTAATCTGGGATTCTTTCATATATACTAAATGTGTAATATATTTCTTCCATTCAACTTGATGATATGATTCAGTTGAATCTTGTGAATATAATGCCAGTTGAATTATAACTTTAATAAAATCAACTGCTGTCATACCATATGTTTCTCTATCTAAACATCCATTTAACAAAAGTATTCGTTTTTTAGCAACCGCTAAATCAGTAGCTATAGCCTTTCCTATTCCTTTTAGAATCACTATAGGTACAATACTAGTCATTAATGAACCTATAGAATAGATTAATGTATCGGAATTAAGAATTGTGGAAACAACTTTAGAATCAGCAGTAGGGCGGATTTCTTCTCCATATGGAGAAATATAAAAGATTCGTTTAATTGGAGACAACAACGGAGTTATATTCTCGGACTTGTTGAAATGTAATTGAGATTTCTTTAATTCAGGATGTGTATATTGAGGAACATTCCCTGATTCTTCTTCATCATCTGATGTATTTATAAACTGATTTACAGTTGCGACTTCATTTATAGGTATACCTTTAGTCAGATTACCCAATAAAGGTGTACCAAAATAATTTGTCATTGATACATTATTCGGAGTGGAAGGTCTTGTGTGATCTATTGGAGGAGGATAATTATCCTTTTGAGTTTCTGAAGGATGGGAGATTTGAGATTGTCCGGTAATAATCAACCCATTCTCCAACAATGCACTTATATGATAGGTGAAATTTGTATTTATACAAGGTAAAACTTGAACTTCACGATCAATTTCACATAATTTACAAAATAATTCAATTGCACTGTCTAAAGAACCAATAAATAATCTTGCACCTGTAAGAAATAAATTCCCTATATTGGCCAATTCATATCGAAAATGTTTCTTATTAGCATGTAATTTTGATCTTTTCAATAGTTCAACATGTAAATGAATAAAGAATGCTCGAAATATCTCTCGTGTAGCAGGATTAATATCATGCCATAATTCATGAGATCCATCAACAATTTCATTCCATTGCAGTTTAGCAATGCTAGGATCTGAACTCAACCGGAAACTAAGTAATCGTCGTAATGCCTCTTGATGTTGAGGGATTAATCGAGTAAGTCGTGATCGAATATCTCCAATGGCTGGTCCACCAATTATTCGAATGATTTCTGAAGTTGAACCTCCATTATCCAGAATTGGAAGAATATAACTTATATCATTAGGTGAAAGTTTCTTGAATAAGGTAACTAGTTCATTAGTGGCAGTACCTCCACTAAGTATTGTAATCTTTCTCATAACTGTGGATAAAAACAATATATGTGGTTGTTGTTGTTGTAAAGAATCTAGTGTGACATTTCAAATTAGGAAAATTGCATCACGTGAGGTACTTCCCCAGTTTTTCAAATATATGGTTGCAAATTTATTAAGTTGGTAGTTCAAACTATACTGTTGACAATATAAAATTGGTTGGAGATGAACTTCTTTCAGAAATATAAATTAATTTGTTAGTTTGTTAGTTTGTTAGTTTGTTAATTTTTAGTTTTAGTTGAACAATGTACAAGAATTTTTTTGTAAAATAGTAGTGAAATAGTTCCAATACTAACCAATAACTATAAATTAACCACAATTTAAACGTCTTATAATAACTTCACCTTTATTCCTGGAAATTCTATAACTAGCAATACTTTTTAACCCTATTCAGCTTGGGAAACCTCTTAATTAATCTTGAAGTATAAATTCTATTTATATTATTTCAGAATTTGTGTCTATTACTAGTAACTACTCTTTCCCATATTTATCAATTAATACGTTTCACGGTTACTTCATCTTCACTTTTCACAATTATATGATAAGAATAATTCAAAATTACTGTGTTTAACTTAACAAACTTGGTTTTATAACCAACCAATCCTTCAACTATCCGAGTTCCCTTTTCACATGGAATAACATACATGGAATTCTTCAGGTTGGGTACTCTGTCAAAATCAAAGGGATCATATTTCAACCATGAACGAATAGCACTATCTTCAGCAATGGCCAATTTAGTCAATGAACCACCTTGATAGGTTATAAACTGTTTAATTGTCCTAGTTTTAAATATATTTTCATTGTTTTCTCTAATGATTAAACTGGATAATGAATTAGGTTTTACTAAACTTGTTACATCCTTGGTATTAGTAACATGTAAATCCAAATTGGTAAGATGAGTTAATCTTTTAAACAACATTTTTAAATCATTGGAAATAGTCCGAGTTTGAGGAATCCAAAGCCCTAAAGTTCTAATAGTTGATAAATTAAATATATGGGATAAATGTTCAAAATTGGTTTCTTCATCCACTTCATAATCAGATAAATCGATATATAATCCTTCAAGTTTAACCTTGGTAATTCCTTGAGTTTCTAATTGGAAAAGTGTATTTGGTTGAAGATTAATCATATATAACAGTGATAATGATTGCAAACAGGGAATTATATTCCATGCTTCGTTATCTAATTCTCTACAATCAACTTTTAATTTCCTGATGGAATAATTATAATCATCCAACCTCAGATATATATAATTGTAATTTTGTTGATTGAATTGTAATAACCACATATTGTCATAATTCCAAGTGGCAAATAACCAAGACCAAACATCACAATCTATAATGAAATTAACTAAGGGAAGTTCATTTCGAATAATAGTGAATTCTCCACGATCATGACTTCCCGTAACTATATTCTTGACCAACTTCAGTCTTTGTTTATTTCGAATCACATTTTCTTTGAATAATTCAAAATCACAAACAATGGTATAATTGAGATAAAATGAAGTGTAAATTTCTCTCACAACTGATATCTTGATATGCATATGAGTGGCTATATAAATTGAATGATATAATTTAATATTACCTACTCTTGCAAAATGTTTATTTACCAATATAAATCTGGTAATATCAATTTGATTAAGATTTCGTAATGTATGAAGTAATAATTCATCGGGAAGATCTGATATTGTAGTTTTGATTTGAGGAATTGACGATGGCTTGTTGATCGGATATTCGGTTTGTTTCAGTCTTTTTGAGATTGTTAAATTTCGAAGCTGTGAAAGCATAAGTGATTACCCGATAATGATTGTTGCAAAAATATTTGTATTTGTGATTTACTCTGGGAATGGAAAGATCTAACTAGGAGTAGAAAGATAAAACAATTAGTTCAAGTAATGATATATATATATAGCCTTATCTAAACACAGCCTGATGAAATTGTTTAACTTTATTAGTATGTTTATCTGTGGCAATCTGGAAATTCAAATATTAATATTTGTTGTTCCGTTTTTATTTGTACGAGATTCACAAAATCTCGGCGAAATGCTACCAAAGAATACCCAGCATAACTAAATACTACTGAAATTTTTACTACTGAAATTTAGACTACTCAATACATACAACAATACTATACCTATATCACTTACAAATGGCGAATATTTAAAGTATTCTGATTATATATATACTAATTACAATTGCAATCGCAATCAACCTGCATACAACTCGGGTAAAAAAGCAGTCACTTTTGAGTGCGTAATTCCGAGCACCAACACAGCGTAAATTACATCACTAGTATAAGGTTTACTGAAGAAAGTTCGCGATGAGAGAAAAGAAAAAAAAATCTCGAACGTGGATCACGTGATGAACGTCTCCCATTTTGCGAAAAATAAAAATTTTTCACTTTTCTGATTTGAAAAACCTCCTTTTTACAATTCTTTTTCCTTTTCTTTTTACCAATTGCACATATTCATTACAATGGCTGATCAAGAAGTTTTAGTTTTAAGAGGTACCTTAGAAGGTCACAACGGTTGGGTTACTTCCCTTGCCACCACTGCTGCTCACCCAGATTTATTATTATCTGGTTCTAGAGACAAGACTTTAATTAGATGGAAATTAACTGGTGGTGACGATAACCAATATGGTGTTCCAAAGAAATCTTTCAAAGGTCACTCCCACATTGTCCAAGATGTTACTATCTCTGCTGATGGTGCTTATGCTTTATCTGCTTCTTGGGATAGAACTTTAAGATTATGGGATTTAGAAACTGGTGAAACCACTGAAAGATTTGTTGGTCACACTGGTGATGTTTTATCTGTTTCTATTTCTAAGAACTTGAGACAAATTGTTTCTGCTTCTAGAGATAAGACCGTTAAGGTTTGGAACACCATTGGTGAATGTATGGCCACTTTAACTGGTCACAAGGATTGGGTTTCTGCTGTTAGAATTTCTCCAGCTGACAACTCTTCTACTGTTATCTCTGCTTCTTGGGATAAGACTGTTAAGGTATGTTTGACTTATTTTTACTTTCATTGTTCCTAAAAGTGATGAACATCTATATTTGCTACTTCAGACAAGAGCTCGCCAGCTTTTGAATGAGACATATCATTTATCACCAAGATCTCTGATAAATGAGGAAATAATGAATTACTCTATTATGACTTATTTACTAACTAACTTTCTAGTCTTGGGACTTGACTGACTACTCTGTCAATGCTGATTTCATCGGTCACACTGGTTACATTTCATGTATCACTTTATCTCCAGATGGATCATTATGTGCTTCTGCTGGTAAGGACGGTTCTATTAACTTGTGGGACTTGAACTCAAACAGAACTCTTTACACTTTGGATGCCAAGGCTGAAGTTCATGCTTTAGCTTTCTCTCCAAACAGATATTGGTTAGCTGCTGCTACTACTTCTGGTATTAAGATTTTCAAATTACAAGAACGTGAATTATTAGATGAATTAAAACCAGAATTTGCTATTGGTGCCAACGCCAAGGACCCAGAAGCTATTTCCTTAGCTTGGTCTGCTGATGGTCAAAACTTGTTTGCTGGTTACACTGATAATGTTATCAGAGTTTGGCAAGTTATGACCCCATCTGCTTAAACATTTTAGTTAGTTTATTTCTTTTTAATTTTAAGGTGGTGTGTATGTGTATCAAATGCATAAAATATTTACAGTAACTACTCTTATTCAAACAAGTATACTTTCCCACTAGCACTTCCTCCAACAACCCAATTTTGACTTGGATGGAAGGTTGATACAGCAGGAACAGCACCACAATTCTCATTTAATCGAGCCAACATTTGTCCCTGTTGGTCATAAATGTCTAAACCACGATTCATATTGGCAATTACAAATTTTTCAATACCATCAGCAGGAGTTGGTTGCCATCTTGATTTAAGAATTGATACCCATCTACCAGTTTGACAATTATGTTTGATTTTAGTAAAGGGGATCAAGTTTTCCGGAATGGCAGTGTCTGTTTTAGATTTGTTAGGTACAAATGTGTCTCTCCATTTAGTAATCACCGGGAGTTTGTTATTCCCACTATAATCAAAAAGACAAATATTATCATCATATCCATTACATACCAAATGATTATCCCTATTCCAATCAACACAAGAAACACTTAATCGACTAGAATAACTTCCATAAGCATGTGGGGACATTTGATGATCAAATTCTGACCAAATTGATTTACCAACATTTCTTAAATCCCAAATTCTTAAACTTCTATCAAGAGAAGCTGTAGCAATTTGATATGATGCATTGGGGTTTATAGCAAATCCTCCAATTTTCTTATCATGTAATCGTAACAATTCCTTTTTCTTGATTGAAAATGGAGTACGTGTATCATGTTTGTAGAAATTTCCTTCAAGAGTAGTCATATATAGCAAGTGGGGATCTTCAATACAATGGTTCATATCTGATACTCCTAAAGGGTAATCCACTTTTTCATAAGGATCACGCAAATATGCCACTTCATTGGTTGATAATCGATGTAAATCCAATTCTCGAATACTTCCATCATATGAAGCAGTATAAATTTTAGAAGGAGAATGTGTTGGAGTTAAAATCTTAGAAATATTTCTTCCATGAGGATGAAGAATTGTAATTGCTGGGTCAGGAGAAGTATCATCATCAACACACCAAATACCAACATTACCAAACGTATCACCACCAAGAATTACTCGATCAGTTGTGGTAGGATGGAAATGCATTGCCGTTATCCTTCCATGGGTGATTTTAATATCTAAAGGATCATGGTTACTGTGAATATGTAATTTATCAAATTTCTTTCTCTTTGATTCAAGAGATTTATCTGATTCATTTGATCTAATAAATTCATAGAAATCTCCCGCGGAGAATTTATCTCCGAGATTTTGTACAAGTTGTAGAACCCGTTGATCTTGTTCAGAGTTTACGTTATTTTCTTGTTTAATAACACCATTTTCCTGTTTAATTACTTTGTCTTCATATACTAAATCCCCCAGTTTATCAGTAATTAAATCAATCAATTTAAAATCACCAAATAATCTTGTTCGTTTTAATTTTTCAACTTCTTTCTTTTGACGTTCTTTTTCTTGTTGTTCGGCTTGAATTCTCGCAAACTCTTCAGGGTTCTCATGTTCAGTTTGAATACCAGCAATACGTCGTGATCTACGCGTAGGTTCAACATTTTCTTTCTTGATTGGTTTAGTAATTGTTGTTTTCCGTTTCTTTGTAGGAGGTGTTGGGGTTCTTGTTGGAAGCGAAGCTGAAATTGTATCAAGTTCCAATTGTTCAAGAAGTTGTTTATTCCTTTGAATATTCTCCTGACGTTGTTTCTCAAATTCAGAAAGGGCCATCGTATAAGGTTTAACAGTTGTTGCTGATTTACGCGTTCTGAAAAATTTAATACATTATATGTAGTTTTAATTATATACAGGAATATCACACTTATTTGCAAGGCGTAATATATCAGCCACTAAATATAAACTTCCACATACTACAACCTTTCTAGCATCACCTTTGTCTCGGAATTGACTTTGTATATAATTAAACACTTCTTTTACTTCAACGCTATGCACACTCTTTGTTAATTCTTGAGAAATACTTGTAAGTTCAGATATTGGTGTTGATTTAACCCAGGGCATATTGTCAGGTTGAGTAAAACTTGTTAGGACAACAGTATCTATGGAATCTCGAATTACATGTTGTAATAAATCCCGGCAAGATTTCCCCTTGGTTATTGCTATAATATAAATTACACCCTTCTTTAAAGGGTCATATTCTTGAGTTACATATTTCCCTAATTCAATAGCAGCACTTTCATTATGAGCTCCATCTACTAGGATTTCTCCAATTGTTGGATGAATAAGCAGTTGTAAACGACCTGGCCATTTTGTTGATTTAATTCCTTGAATAATTATATCTTTACTAATGGTGTCAGGGTAATATTTATCCAAAGTCTTGATTATTCCTAATGAAATAGCTAAATTATTTGCTTGATATCGTCCATGTAAAGGACTATACTTTACAAGTTCTATTTCAGGAGTCACTACTTCCACCTCAGTTTCAACTTGTTTTGCCGTTTGTTGGATTACATCAAGAACAGACTGTTCATTCAGACCATCTACAAAACATTTAATACCTTGTTTTAAAATCCCACTCTTTTCCTTGGCTATTTCCAGTAAACTTCCACCCAACAATCCTTGATGATCTAATCCAATTTTGGCAATTCCACAAGCTAAAACACCAGTAGTTCCATTATATGGCTCCAATACATTGGTAGCGTCCAAGGATCCACCAACACCAACTTCAATTAATGCAATATCAACTTTTTCAATTTCAAAAATTTTAAATGCTGTTACAGTTAATAATTCAAATTCAGTACAATTTAATTTATATTGTTGATTAATTGAATCAACTAATCGTTGAATTTTTTCAAATTTAATCTTGGGATATATTTGATTGTTTATCGTGATACAATCATGATATTCAATTAAATGGGGTGATGTGAATTTCCCATTACGTATATGAGCTGTAGTTAATATGGAAGAGATATAAGCTAAAACTGAACCTTTACCGTTGGTACCAGCTATATGGATTGATTTATATGAGGAATGCGGGTTAGCTAAATGTGCGAGAAGTTTTGTCACTCGACTTAATCCAAGGTCAATTGGCATTGCCACAAAGGTTACAACAATATTTACAAGCAAAAAAAAAAGTGAATTTGGAAACACCATTGGTAAAACTTTTACTCCACATCCACACACATATGCACACACAACAACAACATGTCATTAGAAGATGAGAAAGCTGATACATTCATTCAAGAACGGTTGGATGCTCTATATGACATTGATTGTAAAGTGGTGTCTCTTCTAGATAATCTATCCCTGGTTTTTCAAACATATTCCAATGATAATATCGACAATATAAAGACACAATTCCCGAAACAAACTTCTGAGATTTATGGTATACTTAGTAAAGTGGCGATTGATTTACGTAAAGAAGTTAAAATAATGGATGATAATATTGGTGTTTATGATAAAAATAAAGACGGAATTATGATATTACCTATTAGTGTTGAACAAAAGAATACTCAATTAGGAATGAAGAGATTAAATATGGAAGTTCAAGAATTGGATAAATTATTAGAAAGAGAACAACAATTGGAACAAGAACAAGAGAAGTTACAGCCTGAAGTTGAACCAGAACAAGTTGAACCAGAACAAGTTGAAGATGTTGAAATGATAATTCCGGAAATTAAACCTCAAGAATCTCTAGATAATGTTATTGATAAGTTAGAAAATGATGTTGACGATTTATTTTAAATTTTATATTTCTTCTAAATATCCTTGTTGAATTAATCTTTCGACATCGGATTTCCTTACATAGAATTGTGAATCCTTAATAAGATTAAATGAACCATATTCAGTTTGTACTTCTCCTCCATCTTTAAGTACTCTAACATCAATAAATATATTTGTTGGAGGATTTAAATCTCCCAGTAAATCAATATCAGAAAAATTTGACTTATAACTTAATAATAATTCTTGATAATTCTTAAGAAACTCTTGTTCAGCATGATTTAAATTATCTAATGCCACTTGAGTAGTATAATTATTATAAATTACATCAACATTAGTATTTATTTGTTGTTTGTCAGTACTATCAATTATAGGATCAACATTTAACCAAGAAAACTCAACCAATTTATCAGCACGTAATTTCTCATATGCCAATAGACATCGTTTATTACGTCTCATTGACAATATGGTCACGAATAATTGACATTGATTAATTTTAGATTCTTCTTCACTAAGTTCCCCTTGTTGTGATAATTGTTGTTCTTCGGTTAAATATTCTGCATCTTTATTTAAATCATTGATTTCTTTAATGATATCCTTGACCAACTCAGTTTGGTATAATGGTATTTCACAAAGATTTACTGCTCGTTTAGCTTCAAGGATGAGTTTATTGGCGATATCTCCATACATGGTTACTGTGAAGACGTGTTTGAGGTAAGCAAAAAAATTCAGCGCGCAAATGAAAATATCAACACAATGAAAGCTAGAGGCACAAGAAGTGGAGAGTGAAATATAGTAAGCCTTTCGGAAAGGATATTGTTGACTTTACAGCAGTATACAGTGTAAGGTATGCTCTGGGTCGATCAACTCTTGGCATTGACAAGTTTATGCATATCGCCTATTGGCTTACTAATTATGCATGTTAAATCATACCAGCTTACTAATGGTATATACTGTAAACAAGTAAGTACTCCCAACTGATGATGATTACAATTCACGTGGAGTATTTTTAAATCAATTTGAATGATATAATTCGATGATCATGTTTCACATTGTAATGTCTTGCTTACAAATGTGTTTTACGATTATGAGTTTTTTTTTTTGCAGTAATCAATTGTTGCAACCCAAGTATAATTAGTAATAGTTATTGGTGGAAAGGACATACTTGAATTATCCACGGAACATATTAGTATCATTCACATCAATGCAGTAGTTTGAATTACTAATCAAGATTTGTAGTTGATGTATTTATATCAAGTGTCTCCTTCAATCACAGCACATCTTTTTGTAATATCAATAAACAATGAAAGTTGCTGTTATTACTGGTTCAACTGAACCATACAAATTATCTATTGTTGCTGAAATAGAACTCCCACAAATTAAACCTAATCAATTATTGATTAAATCAGAAGCATTTGCCATTAATCCCACTGATTGGAAACATGTAATTTTCAAACAAGGTAAACCAGGAGACATTATTGGATCTGATGTTAGTGGAACTGTTGTTGAAGTTGGTTCGGAAGTTACTGGATTTAAAGTAGGTGATTATGTCAGTTCATTCATGCATGGAAATATTTCCCCTGTTGAAGGACCATTTGGAGAATATGCGATTATACCAACAATAGCTACAATTAAATATAATCATGAATTGACTCATAGTACAAATACTGAATCAAGAAAAATTGATTCATTTGAAGGAGCTGCTAGTGTTACATTAGGGTTATCTACTTTAGCCCAATCATTTGCATATTCTCTTGGTATTGATTATGATAAAAGTGAAAACAAGGGGAAATTTATTTTAATTTGGAGTGGAGCTACTGCTTCGGGCGTTCTTGCTATTCAATTAGCTAAATTAATCTATGGGTTACAAGTAATCACTACTGCTTCACCCAAGAATCATGAATTCTTGAAATCTTTAGGAGCAGACCATGTATTTGATTATAAAGATCGCGGTGTAGTTTCCAAAATTAGACAAGTTGGTCAAGGCAAGATTGTTTATGGGTTGGATACAATTGCTATACCTGAGACTTTCCAAAAGGTATATGATGCTACTGAAGGCACACCTGAAGTATTTTTAGATTCTTTATTAGGAATGGATGGTAATTTCATTGACACTAAAACTGACAGAATAGTTCATTATGGTTATACTTTGGCACATTTGGTTTTTGAAAATGTATTTTACTTGAATGGGATGACGTTTACTCAAACACAAGAAATGTTAGCAAAACATGATGAATTTTGGACAAAATATTTACCAAAATATCTTGATCAAATTAAACATACTAATTTATTGATTTTAAAACCTGGTTTGGAAAGTACCAATGAAGCATTGGAATTACTGAAACAAGGCAAAGTTTCTGCTAAAAAGGTTGTTTTTACATTGTAGAGTGTATAGGTTTATATGTTGAATGAAAATTGTTTTTTGATTATATCTTAGTAATGAAAAAATTGGAGGACTACAGCTACTATGTGGTTTGAATTTTCCGAGCCAGACATTTTCATACCAGGTGATTTGCGCATAGAATGTGGATGTATTTCGACTAGATTAGTTAACCGATTTGTGGTCAGAAGTTATTTTTTCGGGTAGTTATTGCGTAGTAAGTTGTAAACTTATTTCCGTTTAGTACACAACTAATTGTTTTCTGGTGAGATCTTTTCTTCGAGACTTCACAAGTGTTAAAACTATTAAAATGTCGTAAACGACACTTATTCAGTTCAACTCTGAATATTAACAATTAGGGAAATGTATTAGATAGACTTTTGTAGTTCGGAAACGTCAAAGAAGACTTCCCGATATCCGTAGATTTACTCAATCTTTTTATTACACTCGTTTTCTTATTTATTCTTCGATACTTTTTCTATACAATTTACACAATTTAGGGAATTCTCAGATATTTAAACCTCTAAGAAATTACCCTTAAACCAACTATTAGTCATAATTTCTTTTTATTAGAGTATCATGGAGAATTCCATCAATAACCGTTTTGCGGAATATTTCCGATATCTCCAATTTACTCAATACCATTGTTGCATAAATTTTATTTTTCAACGTGATGTTTTGAGAGGCATTACTATGCGACAGTGGTTTGAAAAATAAATATCGACTAGTGTGAATTAATTTGAAAAACACTGTATAGTCAGAATGCGTAAGAGAAATTAGCAATCCGTGCATGGATAAAATAGTACATCCATACATACAAAAGAACTATTTCCCCCCTGAATGTTATTTAGAAATATACATATTTTCTTTCTCTAGGCTTTTTAGCATTAGTTTAAAGTATCTCCACTATTTTGAAAGATTAATAGTCAAAAGCTCTATAAACTGAAACAATTCTACCTGATACCTTTAAAGCCTACTATGAGTAACAAAGTTTTTAAAGATTCTATGGACACCATGCACAATAAAGAGGAAAAGATTTCACTTACTAGAAAAATACGTACGAAGATAGAAGAGAAAGAATCTCGATTTTATAACTTAGTAGAGGCATTTGAGTATTTTTGGCAGTGGTCTGAACCTGCTCGGGTAAGCTTGTTGTGGGGAGCATATGCCCGTTTTGGAATGGCAACTACGCTTTTTTGGCAGTTGTACCACTACGAATGTGCAGATAATAGCCTGAGAGAACACTGCAAGGATGATTTAAAGATTATAGTACGTTCTCTGGTCGCGGCAGTTATAACAGGTTTTATCATTTTACATCGATTGTGGACTTTGTGGAAACTAATAAAAGTTGTATGAACTATGTGACAAAGTCAACGATGTCCAGCCACTACTTATTGAACAGGTTTTTCTTGTTGTTTCACAATTTGTCAGACACAAAACAAGGCCAAAACAAAAACCAAAAAGGCTGTTATTATATTGTAGAGTGTATAAGTTGAATGAAAATTGTTTTTTGATTATATCTTAGTAATGCTAAAATTGGAGGACTGCCGCTACTACTTATATCGTGCTGCCCAAAATTAATATTCCACACCCATTTCTACAGATGTGTTGTCCGATTCTCAATTGTTTAGTCTTTATATGTTTATTACTCCAGGAGAAGTAGTTAATCTTTTTTCCAATCACCAAATCTTGGTTGGATCTATTTACAGCACGAATATTCCGATCTAATAATGAAAGACTTGGAATATAAAGATCCAAATACTTCTTGTATCTTGCAATTGCTTAATACGGCGTGTTTAAACTGATTTACAAGTTGAAATGAGACTTATGTATAAATACTTGTAAGATCATAATATGAATGACTATTTTGCAAACTTCTTAAAATAAAATATCTCTAGATTTGGTTATTCTCAATTAAAGAATATTGCAGCTTGTGTAAGAATTATAGTCAGAATGTGTAGGAGAAATTAGCAATCCGTGCATGGATAAAATAGCACAACCATACATACAAAAGAACTATTTCCCCCCTGAATGTTATTTAGAAATATACATATTTTCTTTCTCTAGGCTTTTTAGCATTAGTTTAAAGTATCTCCACTATTTTGAAAGATTAATAGTCAAAAGCTCTATAAACTGAAACAATTCTACCTGATACCTTTAAAGCCTACTATGAGTAACAAAGTTTTTAAAGATTCTATGGACACCATGCACAATAAAGAGGAAAAGATTTCACTTACTAGAAAAATACGTACGAAGATAGAAGAGAAAGAATCTCGATTTTATAACTTAGTAGAGGCATTTGTGTATTTTTGGCAGTGGTCTAAACCTGCTCGGAGAAGCTTGTTGTGGGGTGCATATAACTATTTTGGAATGAGAACTACGCTTTTATGGCCCCACTATCGCTGCCACTGTGTAAACAATAGCCTGAGCGAATACTGCAAGGATGATTTAAAGATTATAGTACGTTCTCTGGCCGCGGCATTTATAACAGGTTTTATCATTTTACATCGATCGTGGACTTTGTGGAAACTAATAAAAGTTATATGAACTATGTGACAAAGTCAACGATGTCTAGCCACTACTTATTCAACTGAATTCCAACAAATAGTTTTTTGAAACATTCTTTTATACTTATATATACATTCCATTTTATATTTATTTGATTTAATATATGTTCGTATATTTAATATCATACCTTGGATAGTACAACTGCATTCCTACTACAAAGACCTGTTTACATTATTTCTAGGAAATACCTTTAAATTAAATAAGATTACTAGGGCTCCAGAAATACATTTGGCGGCATTTTAATCATTCGCAACAAGCACAGTTCAACCACGTTAGACAACATAGTCTTTCTTAGTATGTAAGTTGAATAATCTCCGTGGTTATATGAGGTTCAGAAATATCGAGTGCGCAAGGTATATCCCCTGAATGTTATTTAGATACATATATATATATTTTCTTTATCTAGGCTTTTTAATATCAGTCTAAAGTATCCGCAATATTTTGAAAGATATGTACCCTGGGTAAATAACTCTGCTTCTATTTTAACATCGCGTGAGTGATTGCATAAAATTCTTATCTCCTGTTTTGGATAAAAAAAATCTTGACTTAATTTCTTTTTTTTTTTTTTTTTTCTTTTTTGACGAAAATTTCCACATTAATCGAGACAACAATTAAGCCTCACCTAAAGTGTAACCCCTATTATACAATTATACAGACTAAGCACAAGAATCCTCCTACACAACATGACTAATATACAAGCTATAGCAACTGCAGATAATAAAGAGGAAACACACACTGGTGTCAACCCCGACTATGAAACTGATTCTTCATATTGTTTTATAGTTAATCAACAATTACATTGTATACCCTTGCATCATATTTCCAATTCAACAAGTTTAAATGTTGAACCTCCTGAAGATCATAAAACTCAAATATCAAATTCAGTCACTGGTATACCTGTTCATCATATTGATGTTGCTGATTTCACTCCAAATAAGTTATATCTTAAGAATCGGAATTTACTTTATAGTTTAAATAATCCTTCAGTTTCTGATATAGAAAGTAGTAACGATACTACTACTACAAATACCAATGAACCAGTAACACCTGAGTTGTCAGTACCTTCAACTACATCATCTTCCAGTTCAAGATCCCATTCTCCTTCTCCTTCACCTTCACCAGCAGAAGTGGAAACATCATCAGCAGCAATTTATTTCCCGAAATTAATTATTGATCTTGCTGATAATTTAGAAAATAATTTCACCCAATTAAAACATTTACTTGTAAAGATATTTCCTTCTTGGAGTGAATTTGGTGAAATTACAATTAAACAACTTACCGGGGGGATAACTAATATGTTATTAAGTTGTCAATATAAGTCAAGTCAAACAGTATTGGTGCGAGTATATGGTCAAGGAACAAATTTGATTATTGATAGACATCGAGAGTTTATATCTCATTTAATGCTTAATTCAATAGGATTAGCTCCTCCCGTATATGCTAGATTTAAAAATGGATTAGTATATGGATATTTACAAGGACGTAGTTTAGAACCAGTAGAATTGGCTCAAGGTTGGGTATATCCAGTAATTGCACAACAATTAGGTAATTTACATCGTTCGTTGGATTATCGACTAATCGATGAAGGAGTACAAAAGATTAGAACGTTGCGTAAGGGAAGAAAATCAGGAAATATCAAGAAACGATATATTAGTAATATATGGGAATTACTTGAAGAATGGATTGATATTGTCCCGATAAACCCTTTGCTCATTGAATCATTTAATTCACACTTGCAAGTTGATGTAACTCCAGAAAATTTAAAAGATGTAATTCATCTGGAATTAGTTTGGATGAGAGAAAATCTTGAAAATCAGGGATCTCCCATAGTAGCATCACATTGTGATTTACTCTCGGGTAATGTTATAATACCAGAAACCCTCACAAGTGAACCTATAACACAACTCCCACTGATTGATACCAATCCAATAAAGTTTATTGATTATGAATATATGCTTCCGGCACCACGAGGATTTGATATAGCCAACCATTTTGCTGAATGGCAAGGGTTTAATTGTGATCGAAGTGCCATTCCAAACCCAGATATCCTGAATCCAATAATGTGTCATTGGGTACGAGCATATCTTGATGATATAAATGCCAATGATGTCACTGTTTCGGAATTAATTGATGAAATTAAATTGTTTTATGGAATGCCAGGTTTTTATTGGGGGATTTGGGGAATGATTCAAAGTGAACTTTCCTTGATTGAATTTGATTATGCTGAATATGCTAGTTTAAGATTAGGAGAATATTGGGATTGGAAACAGGAGTTTACCAGTATATAGATATTTATTTACAATTTATATAGTTTATCTTCGTAAATCTACAATTACAGTATGTTGAGTTCTTGAACCTACTAGGACAACCCAATCATGACCGCGTGATTTCTCCTTCATCAATGCATTATGAATATTCATAGCAAAACTCATGGGGAAATTATTACTGGAATAAACCACTTTTCTAATCCATTCATCTTGCAGAGATAAACTGGTAATACTTATCATATCCAAAATTTCATCTCTAGCATCAATTGAAAGTACAGGTCCCGTACTTAATTGTTTAAGTAAATGAGCTCCTGCTATTGTAGCATCATTTTCTACTTCCCATTTATCTCGTTTGGTAAATTTCCGACCTCGAGGTGCATCATTGGGGATTATATGAATTCGTTGAGAAATATCCATCGAGAAAAGAGCAAGTTCACGATCACTACTATCAGTACTAGTAGAGACGGGAGTGGGTGTAGGGATGGGTGTGATTAGCTCTTCGTCTATCTCATCATCTTCTAATTCAGTTTGTACAATCGATACTAATTCATCTAAATCAACATCAATTTCCCGACCGCTAATCATATTCCTTACTTTGAATGGTTTAAAACTGGTTTTCTTCTTCTTCGAGGGAATCAGTTTGATCAATACCACACAATGAACACCATCTATACCACATCTCAGAACAACTTCATCATTGGTTTTACCAACGAATAAATCCGCACTTATATTTTTATTCCAAAACATTCGAAGTAAGTCATATCCACAACTTGTCGCATACAGTTCTTGTGTCGTGGTAATCAATACATCTACTCGACTACCTCGCCAAAGATTAAGTTGTTTCAGTTTTTGTTTTCTTATGGTTCTCATAAGAGCAAATAATAATTGTGTAGTCAACGTGAATCCTACGGCATGTTGTACAGAATTATGCTTTGTCAAAACATCAACATTGGAAAATGATTCAATTAATGCATCAAATCTTCCACCAGTAGCTATTCTCGTATAATGATTCAGTTTATCCTTGAAAATTGCTTGAAACATGATTCCATGAGAATAATATTTACTATTGTAATTAGACAATGGGTTAAACACCACAGGAGTTGTCACTTCTAGTTTATTCATTATGGAAAACACATCAGATAAATGATGGAATGCTCGTTCTACTTTGACAAGATATGGTGAATCAATCATAACTTTTTGTAATTTCCTTCTAGCTCGATCTAAATCACATTTCATTTCAAAGGTATCAATTAATTCATTGACTACTGTCAGAGGGATATTGAATTCCGTACGTAAATATCGTTTAATCTCTTCTGAAGTCTTATCTATACCTAATTGTGAAAGTACACCAAATACATCATGTTTACGAGATTCAGAAATACCAATATTTCCAAAGGCAAATGAAACAATAGCATCAAGAATATCACCATGATTGACGACAATTTCTACTTTAACACCAGTGAAACAAGGAAATAATTGTATGATCTCATCAAGAACTTTAAAACATTCACTATCGTTAACGATTTTTTCCAGTTTAGTATGTCCTATAATGGTGAAATCAACAGCACCATATCGATCAGGCATACCTACCCCACGAACATTAGGACGATAAACCATTTCATGACGAAATATCTTAGGGATACTCACTTGACAACGACTGAGAAATCGTGCAGTTGGAATAACTAAATCATAAGGTAGGGTAAGTACTGACCCACTTTTATCCAATACTTCATATACTTGTTCACGTTGAGTTGGTGGTTTTGGAAGAAGCATTGATGGATGATGATTCTCCACTGCTCCATGTTTTCGAAATATTTTAAACAATTCATTAATTAGTTTTGTCATTAAAAGATGATCAGTTGTCGATATAGTCACTGGTTTATCAAACATTAAATCTTTAGCTAAGGAATATGGTTGATTGAATAATGTTTCTCGAACTTGGGCTTGCCAAGGTGTAGCCGGGTCAGCAAGCAGTTTCAATGCTTGTTTAATGATTTGATCTTGATGTTCTACAGGTAACCATCCAGAAGTTAATAATTGCTTGGCACTAGGTCGATTCTTAGGATCGTGATCAAGTAAAAGTTTAATGATTTTCCGTTCTGTGGGTTTGGTGAAGTTAGTTGGGAATTCAATACTTGCCATTCTTAGACCATTTAATATTTTGGCTCGTTCCATACCCGTGGATAAACTAAAACACATTTCAAAAAATATAATCCCTAGAGAATACATGTCGACTTTTTCATCATATTGTCCTGTAGCTACTTCATTAGCAGTATATAGATATGTTCCTACCAAAGTAGATAAATCTTTATCGGAAGGTATTTGATTACCGACAATAACCGTACTTGAAAATTGTGAATTCTTGGCTAATCCAAAATCTCCAACTTTTACGTTATTTTGTCGATCAATGAAAATATTCATTGGTTTTAAATCTCGATGAATAAATCCTTCTTGATGAATATACAGTAATGCTTCAAGTAATTGTCGGAATAATCGCCAATATTCATGGGAATTCAGTGGAAGTCCTTGTTCAATCAAGTTTAAAAGAGTATTGTTTTCACAGAATTCCATTTGAATATAAAGAATACTCATGGTTTTACTTCGAATTGGACGTCTGGTGACTGGGGCAGAAAATTCTTCTTCAGTAGATTCCCCGTCGCCATCGTCTTCTTCATCTTCCACCTGTGCTGAATCAGTGGAATTTCCAAATACAATCCGATCATCAAACTCATCTTCACTCTCACTTTCAAACACAAATGAATTACTAATATAATCCACTTGGAACGAATTATCATGAGGAATCATTGAACTCAGTCTCATCAGTTCAAACTCAGTATCATCTTCATCATCTTCCAGTTCACTCTCACTATCATCCTGTTCATCTCGTTCAACCCAAGTTCCATAATATCGAACAATATATTGATGGTTCAATCTTGCTAAACTTAATACTTCCAGAAGTAATGAATCTAATTTTTCAGAACGATGACGGATTTTTTTAATTGCATAAAATGCACCTTCTATTCGATTACGAACTTTAACAACTTCTCCAAATCCTCCAGCACCTAATTTCCCCACTTCTTCGAAATCTCGAGCATACCTTCCTTTAAACAGTTGTTGTTGCGATTGTTGAGTTTGTTGAAATTGTGGAACTTGCATGGCTTCATTAGAGAATCTTCTCGATGGGATCGAATTTGTTCGTTTTGGTTCATTAGCAAGATCGGAATTTTTCAATTTTAAATTGGGATTTATTCGAATAGGTCCATCTCGTAAAAACTTTACTGTATTTAATTCTAACGGGGATGGTCGTTTTGATATTTTCACTTGTAACATTTTCATAAGTAAGTCATAGATTAATGAAGCATATTGATCGAGGTCTCCATAATCATCCAGTTGAAATTGGGATTTAAATTGATCAGGTGTGGTGAATGTGGAAAGAATGTCATTTCCTAACATTACTCTTAGGAAAAGTACTCCCAAGTCCCAGATATCTGTTTTTTGGGCATACCGTATAGGAGTTGTCACTATCTCTGGCGCTTTCCAAGAGTCGGGTATATCTGATAAGGCAACTTGTTGCGAGTTATTAGGATGTTCTGAAATCATTGCAAGTATTCGATGTCCATATGATGGATGACATAATTTGAGTGTATTTTTAGGAAACACAGCAACTGTCAAGGGACAAAGTAATTTATGAATGAATCCTGCTGTGTGTAAATATTCTAATGCCGGTAGGATTTGGATCAACCAAGTTCTTGCTAATGACCAATTTATAAATTGTGCTGTAGGGAGAATATCCTGAAGAGAATCTGACGAAATGGAAAATTCCGTAAGTAAAATTAATTTCCACGAATTTGTTGGTTTTGATTTTGATATTTGAAATGTAATCAATTTCAAAATATTTGTATGATTTAATGTGGTAATTAATTGTAATTCTCGTTCAAGATTTTGTATTTCATGTTTCCCAGAATCAGTACACCAATACGAGTTAGTTAATTCAATTTGTGTCAATAAATAAGTTATATCGATTTTCTTTAGATTTAATTTTGTTTGTAATTGTTTGTTTAAATGAGGTTTTACAATATATTGACTAGCAATATTTGGTGTAGTGAATATTCCTGGTTTATTATAATGAATAAACCCATAAATAGTTTTAAATTTGATGGTACTTCTCCAACCAGGATGTTTAACTTCAACCATATTATCAAAAGTAAACAGTTCAGAAATATCAAGTTCAGGTTCAATATCAACTGTTATTTCAGGTTGTTTAACAACAACTGGCTCTTCTTCTCCCTTGATCTTCATGATTTGTTCATTGACAACTTTACTTTGTTCTAATCTTGCCCGGTCCCGTTCTTGCTTCTTACGATGTTCTTCTTGTTCTAAAGCTTGTCGTTCAGTTTTTAAACGAAGTTCTCTCTCTTCTTCTAATGAAAGAACTTTCTCAGTTGTTGTTTGAATTTCATCTAAAAGATACTTGACTTCGGAAATAATTGTAAATGAAACTTCTTGTTCAGGGTATTCTTTAATAACGTCATGTATTTTATCCTCTAATTTGGTAATACTTGCCTTGAGTAAATTAACAGGATTTACAAGTTTGACTAATGGTGGCAGTAAGGGATATGTTTGAGTAAATTCAATGTC
Source organism: Spathaspora sp. UFMG-CM-Y285 (assembly GCA_002911495.2). NCBI lineage: Eukaryota > Fungi > Ascomycota > Pichiomycetes > Serinales > Debaryomycetaceae > Spathaspora > Spathaspora sp. UFMG-CM-Y285. The sequence goes on from PPUV02000010.1 coordinate 85,666, forward strand.
TAGAGTAACTTCTAATACCGGTCGATCTGGATTATCTGAAGCAATTAAATGTACTGTAAAATGAGGTGAAGGTTTCCGATTCCATATTAGATTAGTTGGAGTGATGTCAGTGAATATATCACCATATATCGAGGCAATGCTTTGCAATTCATCTTGCTGTCGATGTATTAGGTCGTCTGATACTGATAGTTTTGATTCCATTGACTTCTATGTATGGTAGTAGTATCTTTATACTACTCTCGTCTAATAAAATTAGTATGATGATCTGGTACTATTTTTTTGCACTACAGGGCGAGAATAAAATAAATCGCGGTAGCTATTTTTACACGAACTGTGAACAAAGACCATAGCACCATGTTAGTTGATAGTGTTGTTCAAGATGAAAACACGATACGTATTCTACTAACTACCGACAATCATGTAGGTTATGCTGAATCAGATCCAATTCGTACTTCAGATTCTCATTTAACATTTCATGAAATTACTCAAATAGCTGGTGAAAAACAAGTAGATATGATTGTTCAAGGAGGTGATTTATTCCACATTACAAAACCCAGTAAGAAGTCAATGTTTCATGTGATGCAAAGTTTACGTTTGAATTGTATGGGTGATTCTCCTGTTGAATTGGAATTATTAAGTGATCCCAGTATACTTGGAGATTTCGGTGTTAATTATGAAGATCCTAATTTAAACATTTCCATACCTGTATTTGCCATTAGTGGTAATCATGATGATGCAACAGGTGAAGGTTTACTTCTGGCTATGGATGTTCTTGCTACAAGTGGATTAATTAACCATTTTGGAACAATTCCTGATTCTGAAAATATCACTGTAAGTCCATTACTTTTACAAAAGGGAACTACTAAATTAGCATTATATGGAATGGCAAATGTACGAGATGAACGATTACATCGAGCATTTCGTGATGGAATTGTCAAATTTTTACGTCCTGATATTTCCACCGATGATTGGTTTAATTTATTAGCATTCCATCAAAATCACGCTACTCATTCCTTTACTTCAAGTATTCCAGAACTGTTTTTACCAAAATTTCTTGATTTTATATTATGGGGACATGAACATGAATGTATTCCTTATCCAGTTCATAATCCAGAAATGGAATTTGAAGTATTACAGGCAGGATCTTCAGTAGCCACGAGTTTAAGTGAAGGAGAAATCCCTGATAAACATGTATTTATTATGAATGTACGAGGAAAAGATTATTCTATTGAAGCTATAAAATTGAAAACTGTTCGGCCATTTATATTAAGAGTGTTGGAATTGCTGAAGACTGATTTGATTCCTGGCGTGGCTTCCAAGGCTGATGTTATTGAATATTTAACTTCAGAAATGGAATTAGCTATAGATGCAGCAAATTTCAAATGGAAACAATTAAATCCAGAAAGATCCGACACTCCTCCATTACCACTAATTCGATTAAAAGTGGAATATTCTGGTGGGTATGAAATTGAAAATGTTAAACGATTTTCTAATAGATTTGTTGGGAAAATTGCTAATGTAAATGATGCTATACAATTCTTTAAGAAGCGACAACCTAGAGAACAACAAGTACGTAACAAGTTCAATAATGATATAATTGAAGAGAATATTATGAATAAAAAATCTACCGAATTACAATTGCATGATATTATAAGTGATTTTTTAAAACAAACTCAGTTAACACTTATACCTGAGATTGGATTAAATGATGCCGTGAAAAAGTTTATTGAGAATGACGACAAGACAAGTTTATCACAGTATATAGAAAAGGAGATTAAAAGAGAAACAAAAATGTTGTTATCTGTTGATATAGATGAAGGACAACTACATAATGACGATCTGAAAGCCAAGGATATTTTCAAACAATTGTTGAAAGAAATAGCTCCCCAGACAAAGCTACCTGAACTGGAACAAGAACTGAATCATCAAATTATCGAATCAGATGAATCAGATGTAGAAATTCTCAGTGATGAAGAACCCAAACCAAAACCAAAGAGACAAGTTAAACCGAAAACTACAAGAACTCGAACAACTCGAACAACTCGAACAACTCGTACAACTCGTACAAGAAAAAAGTAATATATATATACATCCTAAAACGTAGTTGCTTGTTTAATTAATTCATCAGTAGTGAAACCAGGATCACCTGTAGTAAACTGAGTCAACAACTTCAACTTTGTTTCATCTTGTTTGCCCATTCCATAAAATCTTTGTACATTCAACACTAACAATTGAGCTTCATCCATAGGGATATTCTCATTTTCAACAACTCCATTCATTAAAACCACTCCCTTATCACTTAATTCTTGATGGAAACTTAATGTAGTATGAGGTTTGGCAAATTCTCCATGTAATTTATATTCTGCTACAGTAGTAATCATACAATGAACAGTGGCAGGACCAACAAAACTCCATTGAATAAAATGCATTTCATAACCTTGATCTTTAGGTAAAGGTAATATGAAATTAGGATTCTTAAACGCATTAGCATACATCGTGGCAAATGGTATTGAATCAATCACAGCATGTATTGATTTAGGTTTATCTTGAAAACGAGCTTTCCAAATATATTCAATTTCTCGACGTGGTAATGGTGTAAGTTTATTCAAGTCAACATAATCGTTGAGTGTCTTGTATGGAAGTTTTGGTGTATCCTTGGCGATAGGAGAGGATTGTTTCGTTGTAGCAGCTTTCATGGCTTGTGAACGTTCGTATGCTTCAAGTTCAGCTAAGGGGTCGATTTTATTAAGCTCTTTCTTGGTTGTTGTTATTTGATCAGCTAATTTCTGTTTAAGTTCTTCGACAGAGTTGACTCCGATTTGTTTGGCCTTTTCTGCAAGCTTCGCTTGATATTTCGCTGAGATTGAATTGTATCTTACAAGAGTTCTTCCAAGTCTGAACATATCCTTTTGGTGAATATGAAAATTTTTTTGCACTTTTTTTAATTGTTTTTTCCAAGAGTATTACTCATTATTCTATATACAATATTTATTTGGTTATACTTGCTGGTTACTCATGGTTACTCATGGTTACTATTTTTTACTATTTGTTTCCACTTTTATCCCAGTAATCACATTATTTAATTTTTCTTTTATAGATTCAGGAATATTTTCAAATACTAAATCTCCTTTTTCTTTTCCAATACTTTCCCCTTGAGCAGCAAGTAATTCTTCAATGTTTATCCGATTATCTCTAGCAAAACCCAAGTTATCAGCAATTAAATGTCGATTCTTACATTGTGGACATTGAATTAATACTGTTCCATGATGATAGGCTTGTTTGGAAAATGTATGTGTAGATCTTGTGGAGCATGGATTACAAGTGAATTGAATGAGATATTCTCCCTTCATAGGTTGAAGTGGTTCAGGTTTTTTCACATGGTCAGTGGTAAGTACTGGTTGGTTGGAATAGTATCTTGAAATGATACGTGATACTGGCACTCTTGGAACATTTAATCTAACAGCTCGATACACAACACTTCTAAACATCGTTGCTTACAAAAAAGAGAAATAAAATTTTCGCATCAACAAAACATCTCTCTTTATATATCAATGAATAAACTACCTACGAGTATACAAACTCTACTAAAAGTATATAGATGTAATCATGAAGCTACAACTAAATCCCGTATAAAATCAACCACTCCGGAAGAATCACGATATCAACTACAATCTGTGTTACGACGCATACGGTACTTTTATCAACCTCCAGATCGAGAAGAAGTATTATACTCACCCCAACTTCCATTACCTCCAACTGAACTTCTCACTACTCCCCAACTATTCAATAATCCGATCCGTCATAGATTTGGGAGTGTATGGAAGGAGAAATCTCGAGATTACAATGAACATTTCCAACAAGCAATAACTAATATTCAAAGTGCAATCAATCCTCAATTTGCATTGACATCAAGACGAGGAATACAAGATACGTTTAAACATAGATTAAATCTAATACAATACCTGCCCATAATCATTATTTTAAAACTGGAGCAACAATTGTTTAATAAACAACGAGAATTTTCCCATATTAAACGAGAAGTTTTCCAACTTGCAATAAACAGTCGAGATGATTTGTTACAGAGAAAATGGAACCCCGTTTATTTTGATACCATGAGTAATCCCGACGTATTCAACTTAGCTTTGAAAGTATCATCATATTTGCAAACTACTCAGGACCAAGAAACTAAAAAATTAATTAATCGATTTGCCCATTTAAATTTAATTCCTTGGATGGAGATAAACAGTATATCTGATGCATTTTCAGATATAATCTCAAATCACAACACAATTGAACTTTTTGATGTTGCGAGAAACAAGAACATTCCGTTGGATACAGAAATTAATGATATGAATCAATATGATATCAAATATCCCATATATTACACATTATCTATATCCAATCCATATGTTAATTATACACATGTACTAAATCTAATACCACGCGAATTGACTGTACTTGGTGCAAGATTAAATTCCAAGATATTATCCCATGAATTAAGTGGATTACAAGTAGCCAACAATGGTTCATATGAAGACATGATGAGACTGTTGCAAACTAGGCGAAAACAAGACAAGGATGAACAACAAACTGATGTTAAAATTGTCTTGAAATGGTTGGCTACTAAAGGATTAACTAGAGTGGAAATGAGTCATGATAATATTGGGATTTATTTATTATCAACAAATGTGTAAATAGATTTGGTTACAATCAAGTCTTGAATTATAGAGATTCTGTAAATTGGATTATGTAAACAGATTAACTTTAAAACAATGTACATGAATATTTAGCCAATTACGACGAATACCGAAATCACGCACAATATAACCTCAGAGTCAATATATTGTATTAAATAAACATATATTATTGATGAACTTTAGAACAGAGGTGACTTCCAACTCGTTTATATCTGACTGTTTTTGTAATTCTAAAAAAATACCCTCCTCTCGTAAATTTCTCGGCAAAAAATATTTAAAACATTCACAAAGAAACAAACTTTAACCACAAAACTTGAAAACTTGAAAACTTGAAAACTTGAAAACCTAAAAATATGATTCGATAAATATCTGAGAGCTCCCGCCATTTTCGCATTTTTTGTTTTCCATATTATTGAAACTATTATGCAATTCCTTGTTATTTTTTTAACATTTATTGTCTTAACTTTGTCAATTAAAAACGAATGCGAGCAGTATGTCCGAACAGATGAAGAGATTCTTTGTCAATCTAATTGTCTTAACAAGGAATGTTCTGAAGCTGAATATCAATGTATGACCGAATATTTCCTTGATTTGGAAGAACTGTCACGCTGTTTTTGTAGTCTTGATGAAACATACTTTAAGAAACAGAGTGATTGCAGAAACAAATGCATTAAAGATGGTTATGTATCGAGCCCTGCTAGAGCTAAAGAAATACTTTGTGATCTTGAACCTAAATATAGATCATCTGTTAGTTCTATTTATGCTACAGCCGCCAAACCAGGGATATATAAGGTAACGGGAACTTTTAAAGACGGTGAGGATTGGTTTGAATGCTTTACCCTTGACGAAACAGATATTTCCAGTCGTCGTACAGGGACCACCACCAGCTCTTCCAAGGGATCAGAATTGAGTGATATTGAGGAAACATTGGTGGAATCCAAGGTTGCGAGAAGTAAATCGACTGATACGGACACAAACTTTAGTTCTACGAAAACCAAAAGTACCACCACTGAAACAAAATCCAATGAAGAAAAAACTACTGTAAATGGTAGTCAAATATTAGGTGTTTCCATGATCCTGTTAATATTACTTGCTTTTCTTTAGAGAATATTCCACTGTTTTAGGGGGTTTCTTGGTAAATAGAGTACTAGGTCTACTTTGATAATCACTGGTAACTATAAAATGTAGCTCCGCAAAACCTAATCCCTCAATCGAAATAAAAGAGACTAGTTCGGTTCTCTCGTCAGTTTGTAAACACCGAGTTGCCAAGGTATATCGTAATTAACTTTAATATGATGTGCTTTAATGTAATTATATAGTTACACGAAACAAAAGGTTTTAAAACAAAGTGTTAGTGTTGAATAATAAACCATTGATTTAGTAGCCATATCCCTCCAGATGTTATCCTTATTAATTCAGAGTCAACAACTAGTTCGTACTTGGATCAAAAGAGCATCTCTCAAGACTTTCTAATGGAAACATTGAACCAACCCATATATTTGTAAACATTGTAACACAAAACATGAATTAAAATAAGATTTTATGCATGTTGATATAATAACAATATAAATAGTTAATGAAATTCCTTGAATATTGTCTTTAGAGTTTGTATATATTATCCCAAGAACCATGAAATTCCTTGCTATTTTCTTAACATTTATTGTCTTAACTTTGGCAATTAAAGATGAGTGCGACCCGTACTACTCACAGTCCAACAAAGAAGATTGTTCCGATGAATGTATAGCCGATACAATTGCAAAATTCGAACTGGATTATCCTTGTTTATCTGAAAAAGAACCCTCGGACGAGGATTGGTACAAATGCGTGTGTAGTGCTGGTGATAAATACATTAAGCTGCTCATTGATTGTGGAAAAACGTGCAATGACGATGCTCCCATGTTTAGCAGCTTTGATCGCCTTAAGAGAGCATATTGTGAACCTAACTCTGATTTTGAGTATGCTTGGGATGATTTAGAAGAAACTGAAGATTCTATTAGAGCCTCTGCCACTGAAGAAGGTGAATACTTGTTATCTAAAACATTCTCTGATGGATACACCTGGTATAAATGTGTTACGGCTGATGAAAAAGTTATTTCTGGTTATACTCCACTGACCACTACTTCTTCCAAGGAATCAGAAGAAAGTGGTGAAGAGAGATTAGTAAATCTCCAAAACGAATCAGAAGAAAGTGGTGTTGAAAAGACATTAACAAATTCTCAGAGTTCCACTGTTAAATCTAGTGTTAAATCTAGTGCTAAATCCGATACTTCTAGTACTAAATCTAGTGCTAAATCTGATACTTCTAAATCTAGTACCACTAAATCTAATACCACTCAGTCGAGTTCTTCCGAATCCAAAACTGCTGAATCCAGTTCCACTGAAAATACCACCACCAATGGTGCTCAAATTTTAGGTCTTTCATTCATCTCATTATTCATAATTGGTTTTCTTTAGTTAATATGTAGAAATCATTGTATAATTTCAATATTTGTTTATGTCTTTCAACATTTATTGTGTAGAATATTGCTTTGTATTACCTAAGAAATTATGTTGATATTGTCCGCAAAATGACTGTGTAGATTGTGAAAATCTGTTCTTTCAACTGCTCTATTCTCTCGTCAGTTTGTTAATACCGAGTTGCCAAGGTATATCGTAATTAACTTTAATATGATGTGCTTTAATGTAATATTTATATAGTTACACGAAACGAAAACTCTCATAAACAATCAATTTAGTAAATATATCTGGTTGTAATGTCCTTATTAGTGTAGAGTCAACAACTGGTTAGTTCTTGAGTAGAAAGAGCATCTCTCAAGACTTTCGAATTCAAACATTGAACCAACCCATATATTTTCGAACATTGTAACACAAAACATGAATTGAAAAATAAGATTTTATGCATGTTGATATAATAACAATATAAATAGTCAATGAAATTCCTTTAATATTGTATTTAGAGTTTATATACATTATCCCAAGAACCATGAAATTACTTGCTATTTTCTTAACATTTATTGTCCTAACTTTGGCAATTAAAGATGAGTTCGACCCGTACTACTCACAAGCTAAGAAGCTTGACTGCATCCATTACTGTATTGATGGTCTAAATGAAAAATTCAAACTGGATCAACCTTGTTTATCTAAAGAATCCTTTAGAGAGGATCGGTACAAATGCATGTGTAGTGTTGGTGATAAATACTTTAAACTCTGCATTGAGTTTGGAAAAACGTGCAGTGACGATGCTTCCATATTTAACAACTTTGATCACCTTAAGAGAGCATATCGTGGACCTATCTTGGATTATCGTTATCAATGGTTCGATTTAGAAGAAGCTGAAGATTCTATTAGTTCCTCTGCTACTGAAGAAGGTGAATACTTCTTATCTAAAACATTCTCTGATGGCCACACCTGGTATAAATGTATTACAGTTGATGAAAAAGATATTTCTGGTTATACACGACTGACCACTACTTCTTCCATGGAATCCGAAGAAAGTGGTGAAAAGACATTAGCAAATCTCCAAAATGGATCTAATACCACTAAATCTAGTTCTTCCGAATCCAAAACTGCTGAATCCAGTTCCACTGAAAAATCCACCACCAATGGTGCTCAAGTTTTAAGTCTTTCATTCATCTCATTATTCATAATTGCTTTTCTTTAGTTATTGTGTAAAAATCATTGTATAATTTCAATATTTGTTTATGTCTTTCAACATTTATTGTGTAGAATATTGCTTTGTATTACCTAAGAAATTATGTTGATATTGTCCGCAAAATGACTGTGTAGATTGTGAAAATCTGTTCTTTCAACTGCTCTATTCTCTCGTCAGTTTGTTAATACCGAGTTGCCAAGGTATATCGTAATTAACTTTAATATGATGTGCTTTAATGTAATATTTATATAGTTACACGAAACAAAAAGTCTTAAAACAATCAATTTAGTAAATATATCTGGTTGTAATGTCCTTATTAGTGTAGAGTCAACAACTGGTTAGTTCTTGAGTAGAAAGGGCATCTCTCAAGACTTTCGAATTCAAACATTGAACCAACCCGTATGTTTGCAAACATTGTAACACAAAACGTAAAATGTAACACAAAACATGAATTGAAAAATAAGATTTTATGCATGTTGATATAATAACAATACAAATAGTCAATGAAAACCCTGATTCTCTAGATCTTGAGTTTCTGTATATTAATTTAACAATCATGAGATTAATTAGCGTTCTTTTAACATTTATTGTCTTGACATTGGCTATTAAAGATGAGTGTGGTCTATATCGCTCTGTACATAAAGAGGGAGATTGTCTCGACAAATGTATTGACGAGCTAAGCGTAGAATTCCGCCAGGAGTATTCTTGCCTAGATGATATAGACGAATATAACGAGGATTATTACAAATGTGTCTGTGGTGCTAGTGATAAATACTTTAAACTTAGGAGTGATTGCTGGAAAAAGTGTATTAAAGATGGTCATGTTTATAGCCCTGGTGATCTCAAGAAAATGTATTGTGGAGGTTACACTAGCACAACCTATGAAATTCTGGATTACATATCATCTTGGAGTGCTATCATGGAAGAAGCAACGGAACCAGGCAAGTATCTGATGGTAATAACTTTTCCTAATAGTAGAACTTTATATGAATGTGTTACTGTTGATGAAGAAGATATTTCTGGTTATACACCACTGACCACTACTTCTTCCAAGGAATCAGAAGAAAGTGGTGAAGAGACATTAACAAATTCTCAGACTTCCACTGTTAAATCTAGTACTAAATCTGATACTTCTAGCTCTAATACCACTAAATCTGATACTTCTGGCTCTAATACCACTAAATCTAGTTCTTCCGAATCCAAAACTGCTGAATCCAGTTCCAATGAAAATACCACCACCAATGGTGCTCAAGTTTTAAGTCTTTCATTCATCTCATTATTCATAATTGCTTTTCTTTAGTTATTGTGTAGAAATCATTGTATAATTTCAATATTTGTTTGCGTCTTTCAACATTTATTGTGTAAGAAATTATGTTGATATATTGTCCGCAAAATGACTGTGTAGATTGTGAAAATCTGTTCTTTCAACTGCTCTATTCTCTCGTCAGTTTGTTAATACCGAGTTGCCAAGGTATATCGTAATTAACTTTAATATGATGTGCTTTAATGTAATATTTATATAGTTACACGAAACAAAAAGTCTTAAAACAAAGTATTAGTGTTGAATAATAAGCCATCAATTTAGTAAATATATCTGGAGGTATTGTACTTATTAATTCAGAACCAGCAACCGGTTCGTACTTGGATCAAAAGAGCATCTCTCAAGACTTTCTAATGGAAACTGAACCAACCCATATATTTGTAAACATTGTAACACAAAACATGAATTGAAAAATAAGATTTTATGCATGTTGATATAATAACAATACAAATAGTCAATGAAAACCCTGATTCTCTAGATCTTGAGTTTCTGTATATTAATTTAACAATCATGAGATTAATTAGCGTTCTTTTAACATTTATTGTCTTGACATTGGCAATTAAAGATGAGTGCGACCCGTACTACTCACAAGCTAAGAAGCATGACTGCATCCGTTACTGTATTCGTGATCTATATGAAAAATTCAAACTGGATCATCCTTGTTTATCTGAATCCTTTGGAGAGGATCGGTACAAATGTTTGTGTAGTGTTGGTGATAAATACTTTAAGCTGCTCATTGATTGTGGAAAAACGTGCAATGACGATGCTCCCATATTTAGCAGCTTTGATCGCCTTAAGAGAGTATATTGTGAACCTAACTCGGATTTTGAGTATGATTGGGATGATTTACATGAAACTAAAAATTCTATTAGTTCCTCTGCTACTGAAGAAGGTGAATACTTGTTATCTAAAACATTCTCTGATGGATACACCTGGTATGAATGTGTTACTGTTGATGAAGAAGATATTTCTGGTTATACTCCACTGACCACTACTTCTTCCAAGGAATCCGAGGAAAGTGGTGAAGAGACATTAGTAAATCTCCAAAATGAATCAGAAGAAAGTGGTGTTGAAAAGACATTAACCAATTCTCAGAGTTCCACTGTTAAATCTAGTGATAAATCTAGTACTAAATCTGATACTTCTAGCTCTAATACCACTAAATCTAGTACCACTAAATCTAGTTCTTCCGAATCCAAAACTGCTGAATCCAGTTCTGTTGAATCCAGTTCTACTGAAAAAACCACCACCAATGGTGCTCAAGTTTTAGGTCTTTCATTCATCTCATTATTCATAATTGCTTTCCTTTAGTTTTGATATATTTCATAGTGTATACGTGATTATATTCTGCTTGAGATTCTATTAGAAACAATATATATCTGACAGGTTTTGTGTTGCTACAACTAATTATTTCTCGTAAACTTCTAAACTAAGAATACTGTAAAAAAAAGAATTAGCATGGAAGCATATATATAACCGCACATAACATTTACATATGAAACTATAATCAAATAACCCATTAAAAAGATTCAAAACAAAATTCAAACAAAAGTAACTCCCTTGTTGATATTGTTTTCTATTGAAACTATTATGAAATCCCTAGCTATTTTCTTAACATTTATCACCTTATCATTTGCAATTAAAGATGAGTGCGGTAAAATAAATGAGTTATATGAGTCAGCCATATGTATAGAGAAATGTGGGGATATTGTAAAGGAGAAATACAAGCTGAAGACCCCATGTATAACCGGTCCTTTCTTTTCCGATGAAGATCGTTATCAATGCTTCTGTAGTGCTGGTGATCAATTCATCAAGGCACGAAATGATTGTCTAAATGAATGCTTCAAAGATGGTCGTAATATCAAGTTTGATGATTTGAAGAAACACTACTGCGAATACACAAGTACCTCTGAATCTGATTATTACCTGGAAATGGAATCATTGGAAAATGCCATTCTTGCCACGGCCACAGAACCAGGGGAGTATTTGATAGAGATAGCTAGTTCTGATGGAACGGTGCTAGCTTGTGCTACCCTAGACGAAAATTATATTAACAGTCGGAGTACAATCACCAACACCAACACCAACACCAACACCAATACCAACACCAATACCAACACCAATACTGCCAAATTGTCAGATGATGGTGAAGTTGTGGAGACAGTGAGAAACTCCAGAATCACTGCTAGTACGGGGACAACGACTACATCTGGTGACAACAAAACCGGTAATAATAATGCTACTCAAACTAAAACTACCTCAAATGGAGCACAAATCTTAGGTGTTTCGTTGATTTCTCTAGTGGTGATTTCATTGCTTTAATTATGTGACATGGGATTTTTTCTTCGTTCGTAGTGTATAAGAAATTATGTTGATATTGTCCGCAAAATGACTGTGTAGATTGTGAAAACCTGTTCTTTCAATAACTCTATTCTCTTGTCAGTTTGTTAATACCGAGTTGCCAAGGTATATTGTAATTAACTTTAATATGATGTGCTTTAATGTAATATTTATATAGTTACACGAAACGAAAACTCTCATAAACAATCAATTTAGTAAATATATCTGGTTGTATTGACCTTATTAGTGTAGAGTCAACAACTGGTTAGTTCTTGGGTAGAAAGGGCATCTCTCAAGACTTTCGAATTCAAACATTGAACCAACCCATATATTTTCAAACATTGTAACACAAAACATGAATTGAAAAATAAGATTTTATGCATGTTGATATAATAACAATATAAATAGTCAATGAAATTGCTTGAATATTGTCTTTAGAGTTTGTATATTATCCCAAGAACCATGAAATTACTTGCTATTTTCTTAACATTTATTGTCTTAACTTTGGCAATTAAAGATGAGTGCGACCCGTACTACTCACAAGCTAAGAAGCATGACTGCATCCGTTACTGTATTCGTGATCTACATGAAAAATTCAAACTGGATCATCCTTGTTTATCTGAAAAAATGGTCTCTAATGAGGATCGGTACAAATGCGTGTGTAGTGCTGGTGATAAATATATTAAGCTGCTCATTGATTGTGGAAAAATGTGCAATGATGATACTCCCATGTTTAGCAGCTTTGATCGCCTTAAGAGAGCATATTGTGAACCTAATTCGGACTTTGATTATGCTTGGGATGATTTAGAAGAAACTGAAGATTCTATTAGTTCCTCTGCTACCGAAGAAGGTAAATACTTGTTATCTAAAACATTCTCTGATGGCTATACCAGGTATGAATGTGTTACTGTTGATGAAGAAGATATTTCTGGTTATACTCCACTGACCACTACTTCTTCCAAGCAATCCGAGGAAAGTAGCGATGAAGAGACATTAGTAAATCTCCAAAACGAATCAGAAGAAAGTGGTGTTGAAAAGACATTAACAAATTCTCAGAGTTCCACTGTTAAATCAAGTGCTGAATCCGATACTTCTACTACTAAATCTAGTACTAAATCTACTACTAAATCTGATACTTCTAGCTCTAATACCACTAAATCTAGTTCTTCCGAATCCAAAACTGCTGAATCCAGTTCCAATGAAAAGACCACCACAAACGATGCTCAAGTTTTAGGTCTTTCATTCATCTCATTATTCGTAATTGCTTTTCTTTAGTTCTTGTGTAGAAATCATTGTATAATTTCAATATTTGTTTGCGTCTTTCAACATTTATTGTGTAGAATATTGCTTTGTATTATTCGTATACTTCGGACTTACAAAATTAACTCCGTCCACGTGATCGGGTTTTACCTCAACATTTCTTTGAGAAAAATCCACACATATACACATACCTAGATAACACATTTAACTTTATCATACAACAATGCTAAGTCAAGGGAGAATACCTCATACCAAGCTATTGATTGGTGCGCTTACACTATTCACAATCTACTTGTTTCTCAATCGTGGTGCTACCGAACTGGAACCGGTTGATGATATCAATGCATTCTTTACCAAACAAGATAAGTCAAATCAACCAACAACTCCACAACAAGTTACCCATCATACAAATTTCAAACCTGTAGATCGCCAGTTTTTAACTGATATGGATAAAAATACAGGGAAATGTCCTGATTATGTTGAATATTCCAAACATCCTCATCCTCCTTATTCTTCCCCGGAATTTCAATATCCTTATATGAGACCTGCACCTAAATGTCGAACCTTTGTTTCTCCAGCAGTGGAGAAATTAATTAATGATTTAACTTCCAAAGTCAAGAATCCTGATTTAGCAAGATTGATTGAAAATTGTCTTCCTAATACTTTAGACACGACAATTCTTTGGCATGATAAGGAAACTCCCCAATCGTTTGTGGTCACGGGGGATATTCATGCTGAATGGTTACGAGATGCTGCTCGACAATTGAGTGTATATCAACCATTAATGAAACATGATGCGGATTTACAAAGGTTAATCTTGGGAGCAATCAACACTCAGGCATATTATATTAATAATTCTCCCTATTGTAATGCATTCCATCCTCCACCACATTCAGGAGTTAAAAAGGGGAGTACAGCAATGGATGATGTACATCCCAGACCTGATTGGAAACAAGTTTTTGAATGTAAATATGAAATTGATTCTCTTGCCCTGTTCTTAACTTTGTCGAATGAATATTTTGAACATGCTCCTACGAGTTATAAAACAGCTTTCTTGACTCGAGAATGGTTACATGCATTTGATAAGTTAATGATTGTGATTAGACGAGAAATGGAACCTAGTTTTGATAAGGATACTGGACAAGCATTACCTTATTATTATTCCTTCCAACGAAAGACAAATATTGGATCAGAAACACTTTCCTTGGGTGGAGTGGGGAACCCGGTTAATTTTGATACGGGATTGATTAGATCAGCATTTAGACCTAGTGATGATGCTACAATTTTACAATTTTTCATTCCTGGAAATGCTCATATGTTGACGGAATTAATTCGTGCACGTAAGATGTATTTGAATGATCAAATGATCGATGGACTCCAAACATTGACTAGTTCAATAGATCGAGTTATCTCGGAAATAAGTAAAGGTATTAAAGACCATGCTATTGTCAAGCATCCCAGATTTGGAGAAGTTTATGCATATGAAGTTGATGGATATGGAAGTTCTGTGTTTATGGATGATGCGAATATTCCTTCGTTATTGGCACTTCCCGATATGGGATTCACTTCAATTGATGATCCTATATATCAAAATACCAGAAAGATGATACTTGCTAAAGAAGGAAATCCTTATTATTTAACAGGATCATATTTTGAAGGGATAGGTGGTCCTCATGTAGGGATAAGAAGTGCTTGGCCTATGTCGTTGTTGGTAAGAATAAGAACTAGTGACGATGATAATGAAATATTGTCTAGTTTGAAAATGGTTATGGAAACGACTGCAGGGTTAGGGTTGATGCATGAGACTGTGGATGTTAATAGTCGAGGTGGATTACAATATACCAGGTCTTGGTTTGCCTGGTGTAATTCTGAATTTGGAAAGACAATATTGTATTTGGCAAAGAATAAACCACATTTGATTTTTAAAGAGGAGTTTTTTGAGAGTTATGATTTGGATAAAGTACTTAGCTGAGCGAGAGCGAAGCTAAGTGCGATAAGGAGTTAAGCTAAGCGGTCTTGCAATCGTTTTACAATCGTTTTACAATCGTTTTACAATCGTTTTAGTTAAATCTCTGGGGTGTATTAGGTTACAATTATACAGTTTATATAGATACATATACAATTACTGTTCTATTAATAACTTTCGCTTTCGCTCAGTTAAGCTTATTGTGTCTGATTTATATACGCAGCAATCGATTCAGCAGTTTTTGATGAAGCACTCTTGGCAGTCGATTCAAATGCTGCTTGATATCTTGCTTGTAAATCAGCATCAGTCTGTTCATTAACTTCGGAATTACGATCTTCCGGAAATGTATACTCTCTTTCAACTTCATCTTCATCACGCAATACTTCACCTTGATTTTCATCCTCTTCATAATCACTCAATACTTCTCCATCACCAATCTTCATATCTTTCATTAATTTATTCAAACTTTTGGTCTTTCTCGTTTGTTCTTCCTTGGCTTTCATTTCCAAAATACGTTCCCTCTCTGCTCTATAAAATTCATTATATTCTTCAACCTTATTATCTACTGCTTGTAAAAACTCATCAAATCCATCACCAGTATATGAACTAACTCCCACAACATCTAACTGACTATAAAACTCCTCCAACATCAAACTCATGGAATTAACCAACGAGTTCATATATCCACTTCCATCTTCATCTTCATTATCCTTTAATGCTTGTTGAAATACTTCAAAATCACTCATCCAATCTTTGGCAAATTGACAATTAGTAACATCAGTCTTATTAAACACCACAATCATAGGTAATTTCGTCTTGTATAAAATAGAACAAGCATACAACATATTAGACATGAATGTAGTAGGACTGGTGTTTCTTGGGGTATCAACAATATAAGCAATCACTGTAGGGAAAGTACTAGCAAATGCTTCCGTGATTATCGATCCACTAGCACTCCATATAAAACATTCAATTTGACCTGGTGTATCAATAATTACATTGTTGATGTTATCCCCCTTCTTTTCAATCAATTGAATAACTTGATCGATCTTGGTGGAGAACAAATTTAATGAAGTTACAATAGCACCATTGGGGCCTAAGTTATATTGTTCAATAACTTGCTTGTATTTGACACTATCTCTAATATCAATATTAGCTCCAAAGGGGATTTTCAATACAGCAGGATCAAGATTTATAACATAGGGAGTAGTCTTTTTCGAATGTAAATGAGAATTTAATCTTTGCATAAAAGTGGTCTTCCCACTACCGGCCATACCTATACAAATTACAGTACTTGGTGGCATTGTTTGGTATGATAAGCGTTTGTTACAAGAAGGTGTTTTTTGAATTAATTTATAAGCGAAATAAAATTTGCGATGAATTTGGGTCATGTGCGAGTAGTTGGTAGCGTTGAGTATATAGTTGATTGATCTACTTTATACAAGTATATAATTATTTTGCTAGCTATAGACCACTTTAAAACAACATTTAATCACACCAACTCACAAGTTATTCACTTCTAATACTCTTTGTAAAACCCCATCATAAATTGATTCATGATTCAAAATCAAAATATTCTCTGCTTCTTGTTTAAATACTTTTTCCATTTGAGTTGCACCTGGACCACCCATACCACCCGCCATGGGCATTTGTTGTTGTTGTTGTTGTTGAATAGCATCGGCTTCTTCTCTACCTGCTAATAACGAATAAACTGGTCTTAATCCTAATAAATTAACAAAATACCACGAAATTGCAGAAACATATCTTACATTCAAATCAGGAGTCTCAATTCCATTCTGTAACATTGATTTAAACCCATCAGTCAAGGGGAATGGTAATTGCATAATAATAAACCCTGAAAAGAATGTATTTACCCAAGTCATGATTATAGTTTGAGGAATATAATTCATAATACTTGATACTGCCATATTCATCATGGCTTCATTGTTCTTAGGATCGGTTAATTGAGAAAGTGGGTCTTGTGGTTGTGTAGTTGTTGTTTCTGCAAGGAACTCTTCTGAATTTAATTTGGAAACAAGGTAAGTTTTTCTCGTTTGAAATTCTTGTTGTGTAAGTACATGATTGTGAGAAATGAAAGATTTAGTACGTTCAAGAAAGTGACTAAAATGGTGTTAGTAGAAGCGTAAAGTAGGAATTTGTTGTTTGTACTTGCCGTTGTCGTTCTTGTTTGTATGGTTGTAATTTTCTTGAAGGTTGTAATAAAGAAGAAATGTTGTTTCTAATCAATCCAACTAATACCATGGCAATTGAGATAGGGAGTAATACCCAATACTTCAATTGAGGGTCTAATATAAGCTCAACTGACATGTTTACGGTAGCTGTTGTTGGTTGTTCACAAAAGGTTCAACTTTAGAAAAAAAAAATCCTTTGCACTTTGAATTGGTTACTTTACAAACAAAACATGGGTTGGTTTAGTAGTAGTAAACCACCAGCTACAGTATCAGTAGTTTCCGAATTCAAACCAGAAGAACCCCAACCACAATTTCTTGAAGATTTACCTCCAAAATTCCAAGATAATTCACCTAATGGACAAACTCATACTGTTCCACCACAACATCAACCAACAATAGTTGACGTTGCTAAGAAAATATCCCTTTCTGATTTCACAGTTGATCGATTTGTACAAATGCCATGTTTCCGAGAAGCCATGATCACAGGGTTTCAAGCAATGGGTGTATTGGGAGTTGTGACATTTTTAATTCACAAGAACATTTCTAAATCTTTTAATTGGAGTATTGGTGGGTTTTTCTTGGGGAATTTAATTGGTTGGGAACAATGTCGAAGTTTAAGAAGACGAAGTTTTGAAGTCATGGCCAAGGCCAAGCAAGCTAGAGAAGAAAGAAATATGAAGAAATGGCAAGAGTTGAAAGGAGAACAAGATGAAGAATTTGTTAAATTTCAAGAATTTAATAATAGAAAAGATTAGTTTTTGTATATAGTAATGAACATTAAATATGACAGAGTTAGATGGTAATACATATGTAGTGTTTGAGTATGAACTCTATCGCTCAGTTAAATCTACATAAAGAAAATATCCTTCAATTCCGATTCCTCATACACATGCATCAATTCAATCAAATCAGTTTCTAATGTCTCAATAGGAACAGTACAATAATTCAACCCAATCAACTTAATAACCTCAAGTAAACCTGACTTGTCATTCTCGGGATTATTCAACAATTCCAACCTAGGTTGTTGCTTCAACACATACATCTTATACACAAGTCGTAACTTTTCATATTCTGTTATACTATCTGGAAGTAACTTATCTATTTCTTCCTCAGTGTATGTCTTTTCAAGTGGTGGTAAATCTTTCAACCCACTCAAATACTTTTGTATGAAAAAATCAACTTTTTCATATCCTTCATCATCACCCCAAAATCTTCGATTAAAACACTCTTGACCTTGCGGTACTTGAGGAATAACTTTATCCTTTTCAGAAACAATCCCCAATTCATCAAATGCTTTCCTTTTGAAATATTGTAAATTAAGAAAACAAGTTTTTAAAGTAGTTAATGGCCATTTGATCTTGTAAACTCCTCGTTTTGTTTCTACCCAAGGAACCATAGAAATTGCTGAATTTAATTCAATAGGCAAAGGTAAATACATGGTATCTATATTTCCCAATACTTTACATTGTATGGCAGTAATATCATCTAAAGTTGACCAAATCAGAGTAATTAATTTAACATATAATCCACATTTAAACAAGTTTATCGTGGAAGATTTATCAATTGCAGCAAACCAAGGATGAGCAAAACTTAATACTGTGTTTTGATCAAGTTCAAATTCACTATATGTAGTAGGAACACTGGCGTTTGTCTCAGCAAACACTTTTGAAAATTGGATGATATCTGACATGTTATGTTTGTGTTGATTATGAAAAATCTTTTTCAGGCCGAGGATGATCTCTTTTTTTTGACACGGCTGCCGCGGGGGGACCAACATTTAATTTTCGTCCGGTGGTAATTTTTTTTACCCCACGAGAATTTTTCAATTTATAAAAAAAATCAACCACTTTTCTTTTTGACAGATATACAAGAAATATAGTATAATGGATAATCATAAAGCTAGTATCAAATATAAACCAATAAAATCCAACTTAGTCAACTTACCTTCACATTTGAGTAACTTGTTATTCACAGCAAATATCAATATTCAAGATGTAATCATTGAAATCGTGACGAAAACCACTCCAAAATATGTTGGTTGGTCAGGAATGTCCCTGACGAACCCTAGTACTGTGGAAATTGATCCCATATTTGCCCAAGCTATTAATATCAACGACTTGGATTCAGTAACTCTCAATTTAAAACTTGACAACTTTGAAACAGCAAATATTAATTTAGAACCAGTTACCAGTTCCGATTGGGAATTGGTTGAATTACATGCACAAAATATTGAAGATAAATTATTAAGTCAAACTCGATGTGTATGTATTGGTCAGACACTAGTAGTATATCCTTCCCTGACTACTGTGGCCAAGTTGAATGTGGTTGATATCGGTGATTCCTCAAAACCATATGGGAAAATCTCACCATATTGCGAAATTGCCATTGCTCCAAAGGTAAGAGACACTTCTTCGAAATCAACCAAAAGTGGCAAGAGTTCAAAAGGCAAGACTATTGAAGAAGATTATAATGATTCCCTTCTGGTATTAAAACGTGGTATTGCCTTACCTCATGATTTATACAAGGTAACTAACAAGGGATATCAAGTATATGCTAATTTTCAAGAATTACCTAGTGATTTACTTGTGGAACCATATGTAGCTGTGTCCATAATCCCTGGTCCCAACATAGTCCCGCCCAAACAAGTTTCTCAGTTTGATATTAAAGAGAATAAACGAATTATTGCAAGATTAATTGATTATAAAGAAGGTGTTAAACAGAATATTGGAATTTCCACCAAACTCGCAACTGCATTGGGGATTCACAATACCATTGGGAATATTATTGTGTTGAAACCAGCAGTTAAAAATTTACCTAAACGACCAATCGTGTTTACTATTCATCCATATACTTTAACTACTCCAACAAAGCCAAAAGATAGCAAGACTCAAGAATTAATGGAAGTAATGTATCCTGAATTGTCATCCCTGGCAACAACTAATTTCTCAAGAATACCTCCAATTTCACTGGTGTTGCCATATGGTGGTATTCTCAAGTTTAAAAAGAATGAAGATGTAAATGCTTGGATTAAACCATATAGTTTGGATAGTAAGAAGCCAATTAGATTGGAATTAGGTGAGGAATTACTTAGACCTGGTTCATTTTTAGAAGAAGAAATCAAGGAAATGACTGAAACCGCTATTGGATTGGATAGCATCGTTTCTGATATTGTTGAATCATTTATAATTTGTCCAAACACGGGAACTCTCGTCCATGGAAGTGCAGGTAGTGGTAAAACTCTTGTGTTAAACTTAGTAGCTAAAAAGCTTAGTAATGAATATGGATATTTTGTCAAATATGTCAATTGTAATGGATTAATTAATGAAAATTATCCTACATTAACTAAAACCTTGTTTAAACATATCCAATTATGTTCTTGGAATAAACCAAGTTTATTAATTTTGGATAATTTAGACAAAATTACTCCTGTGGAAATGGAACAAATTGATTCCAGTAAATCAAATCAAACTATAGAATTCTTGATATCAACAATGACCAAGATCTATAATCAATCTAATTCAAATTTGTCAATATTAATCTCATCTAATTCTCAAGAATCGATAAATAAACTCCTTATTGGATCCCATTTAATTGAAAATTATCATCATTTATCCCCGCCAAACAAACAATTACGATTTGATTTATTAACCCATTATTTACCAGTTAAACCAAATATTGATTTAATGGATGTAGTAGGAGAAACTGAGGGATATTTACCCAATGATCTAAAGACCCTTTCTGACAGAATCTATCATGAAGTATTGTTTTCCAACTCACAAGAAATAACTCAAGAACATATAACTAAAGCCATCACAGGATTCACTCCTTCAAATCTTCGTGGTGTAAATCTTGAAAAATCACCTGTCAATTGGCATGACATTGGAGGATTAACTGATGCCAAAAGAATCCTTATAGAAACTTTGGAATGGCCAACAAAATATTCTCCGATATTTGCTAATTGTCCCTTACGATTGCGTTCGGGGATCTTACTCTATGGATATCCCGGATGTGGGAAAACCTTACTTGCAAGTGCTATAGCCAATGAATGTGGTCTTAACTTCATCTCCATTAAAGGTCCCGAGATTCTTAATAAATATATTGGTGCCAGTGAACAAAGTGTAAGAGAACTTTTTGAACGAGCCCAATCTGCCAAACCTTGTATATTATTCTTTGATGAATTTGACTCCATAGCTCCCAAACGTGGACATGACTCGACTGGTGTCACTGATCGTGTTGTAAATCAAATGTTGACCCAAATGGATGGGGCTGAAGGTTTAGATGGGGTTTATGTACTTGCCGCCACGTCAAGACCGGATTTAATTGATAGTGCATTGTTAAGACCTGGAAGATTGGATAAAAGTGTTATTTGTGATTTACCAGATTATGAATGTCGATTGGATATACTTAAAAGAGTATGTAAGAATATGGAACTTGCTGAAGATGTTGATTTAAAGGAGATTGCCAAAAGTACTGAATGGTTTAGTGGTGCTGATTTACAGGGATTAGTATATAATGGATATTTGAAAGCAGTTCATGTTGTGTTGGAACTAGAACAACAACAAGAAATCAAGCCAACTGATCATAATTCCATTGAGTTTTTCAAAGTAGATGCCAAGGTTAAACCTAATGAACGAGTTGGTTTATTACATCAAATTCAACAGTTTACCAATGTAGTAGAAACAAATGTCAAAAGTAAAGGGAAATCTCTGGTTAAGATTACTCAGGAGAATTTCTTGGAGTCGTTGAAAGAAACAAAACCTTCGATTTCCGTTTCAGAAAGAAATAAATTGGGTAATATTTATAATCAATTTGTTAATGGTAGAGATGGGAATATGCCTGATGGCACACCAAGTAATGAAATTGGTGGAAGAGTTACCTTAGCTTAGCTGAGAGTGTTATACCTTTAAAAGTTTATAGATTTAATATACATGCTACTACAAGAGTATTGTTCTTGTTTACTGACAAAGTGTACATTGTTCTCGTTTACTATCTCTGTTACCTGATTTAACATTGCTTTCGCTCAGTTAATTCAGTTTCAATTGTCCTAAACATCAAGTCTATCGTATGATACACCTGCTTCCTCCTTTTCTTCATTTACAATATACAAATTATACCAACTTTGTTCATGTCTTAAACTTGGAAACAATCTAAAATAACTCCAACTACTCATACCAATCCCAATCAAACTTCCAATGACAACATCAACAAAATGATGACGATAATCTTCTGTCCTACTCAATGCAATCAACAATGCTCCAAGGGTAGGAATCCAACATATAATACTTCTCCATGAACCTACCAAAGTATCAACACTAACAAATTGTCCCATTAACCAAAGTGTCAAATAAAATAATCCTGAAAAGCTCAAACTTGAATGACCTGAAGGTGTGGTTCTAAATCCATCCAACAATTTAAATCTATCAGTACTGGTACATACATCCTTAGCAAACACCAATATATCCTTAGGTGTGTTGGGTTTAGGAATACATCTAGCTAAGAAATCCGGTCTATGTCTTCCAATATAATTCTTGATAAAATCAGTAAACACCCCAGTGGAAATAATCGATAATAATAACCCAACTATGGAAACAAATGTATTATACAATTTATATTTTGGTCTTGTGAGTAACAAGCTTATAGTGATTATAGTAGCAACAGGAACAACTGTAGAATATATGATCAATTCGACAAGATTAACGCGTTCCCTTTCAGCAAATGGATGTTGAATAGTGATATCATTCAAATAGAATTGTCGTTGGAAAGGTTCCATGCTATAAACAAAAGTATATATTGCAATCAAGACAAGTATAAGAATAATATCGCTGAACCTCCATTTGACGACATTGGAATGAGATTTAAAGAATAAGGTCCTTCTATTGAAGGAAGAATCATGTAAATATTCTATGATCTTGGCAAATTTAACCATTTTTGCTAATGTTGAACAAGAAGAAATGTGTTCCTTTTTTGCTGGGGTTTTGGTGGATTATGTTTCAAATTTATTTCTTTTATCACCCCTCCCCCAAAGCCTCGTCACGTGATGTAACTAGTTTTTACGAGATCAAATGATAACGTTTGGAAATAGTTGTATAAATGTGTAAGTTGATCTAGAGATATTGTAGTGTTGGTGTATTCTGTGTGTTATTGCAATGACTTTGGAAGAAATATGTCTTGGTTACGGAGTAAAATGTAATTGTTTCGGGAAGTGTGCAAGTTACAATAACTTAATAATAAAGAGTTGCGCGTTAATTTACAGTTAAGACGCGATAACCTGAAAAGCTCACTCTACTATTTAAACCCAAAAACCTGTTATCCCTAAAAATAAATATAAACAACACTTTTCTTTCTAATCAAACTTTTATCAACCACTTTTATATCCTTTACTAACATCTAGAAATACGAACAAGTTTGAATCTGCAATATTAAATGATTCAACAAGATTATCCCATAATCCCTATGTTATTCAGAATGAAATCAAAAAAAATCGATTAAGTTGATTGCATTGTGAACAAAACAAGAGTATGTGTCAATATTTTATGATCAAGGTACTGGAATCCCTTTTATGTTTTCTTCCAAGTATTAATCAATGTTAGACAAGAAGTTTTCAAGCTTGGTTCAGTAGTATCAAACGTGACAATTTCACCTTTTTTACTACTGTTCCAAAACTTGAATACAATTGTTGAACAATGATACTTGTTTGCAAGGCTTTGCGGATCGAATTGAATATCACAAAGTTTAAAACATGAATGTTACAAGAAGCTTCATAATAAGTAAATCCATAGATCTACATGTCCATAGAAGTTTAAATCCTGCAACTACTCTGGTGTAGATATGTAGTTAAATGTAAATATCGTGACTTCTTTTTCAGATACTCACAACAGCAGCACGGGATTATAAAACAACTACCATAACACAATGTATCTCTCGATCAAATAAAGAACAAAATTTGCCCTGCTTGTAATATAACTAAAAATTTGATTTAAAACTCCGTCGTTGATCCATCAAATTGTACTCCAGTACAAGCCCTTTTCCTATTATTTCTAGAGAATAACAAGTTCAATAAACATAGTGATAAGTCTCGCCTTTACTAATAATCTTAATTGTCATAATCCTTGTAGTGCTATAAAGATCAATCATTTACATTAGAAACAGTCAATAATACACTTCAAGAATCAAATGAAAATACAAAAAACGATAATTACAAGCGAATTGAACACCAATGTTGCAACAGTGAATACCACTTTAGAGAAGTTGAATACTACTTTGAAACACTTAATTGATGTTCAAAGTATTGCACATATCACGACAACCATGGATACTCTTTACTCATGTTTCCACAATTCAAACGATGGCAATGTTAATAGAACAATGAAAAAGTTGAAAAATCATGTGAAAAAGAAAGACTCCAAGTGGATCCAAGTGGATTGGCTATGTAAGAGTAACTTTTTTGCTTGGGTCTTATGCTAGTTGGTGCAATAACAATTGTGGAACAAATTTACAAATTCTTCTATGGCTGAGCAGTTTACATAATAATGTCATATTAAAATTTTACTTCGTAAACACGAGAGGAAACCAGGTCAATTATTTACTTTGGGTGAGTTTTACGACAAAACAACAAGCAACTACAACAAAAGCTGTGACCAGTAGGAGAAAAGGAATTAAAAATATATTCATAGTGAAACAAGTTTTTCTGAATCTATTCCATCTACTTGGTCTTTGATGGTTGAAAAATTTATCACTATCTTTTTCAAATTTCAGTTTAATTTTCCTAATATTTAAATCTCTGGCAAGGTAATAAGTATTGCACAAGCTTACAGGGTCTATGTCATCTTGGATACTGTCAAATATAGAAAATTCAGAAATCTTCTGTTGGCCTGTTTGAGGAACAGCAAGTAATGACTCTAAAGTTTTTAAATACTGTTTAGCGGAATGAGTTCCCTGACGTTTTATTTCACTGACATTTCCCTTTCTTAATTTTTGTGATTCTGGTTCTAAAACTTGACTCTTAAAATGCCACATCAATAAATCTCCAATGAATTCGGGACTAGAAACCTCAGCAAAACAATCATGGACAATTTCAAACACTTGTCGGGGATACATTGACAAGTCAGAATCCTTTTCCAAACCTTCTTTATATTGGGGAAAATTGGTTTCAATTCTATACAATAACCCCAGCCACATCATTTTATTCCCAATCATCAATTGGTTTTGAAGATATTGAAAAATTTCCGAGTCCAATTTCCGAGGATCCAAATCAAACTTCTCATACATTTCAGTTGTGTCTAGAGGTGTATTGTCCAAATTACCACCATCAGTTCTCACCAATATAGAAGATGCTCTTGGGTAAAACTGACTTTGTTTTTTATTTTTCGATTTAGCTGGGTCTCTTCTGGTAAACTGTAATATTTTACCAGTTGGCCCTCTTGCTTTTTTGGGAAGTGGTTCACTTTTTGCACTTCTTAAAGTTTCTTCATCACTTTCAGTCATAGAGTTAAATGTCTTCATTGTTGGTTAATTGAGAGTAGAAGAAAATGTGATAAGAGGATATAGCAATATTAATACTTGGTTTTTTGCAATCATAACAAAAAAAAAGAACACTTTTTTTTCCCTTCCTGCAACAAAGGAGAGAAAGTCCAAGGTATAATTTCCTAAGATAAACCTTAATCGACCCATTTATAAAAAAAGTATTTTCACATTCATACTTTCCTT
This sequence comes from Spathaspora sp. UFMG-CM-Y285, assembly GCA_002911495.2. NCBI lineage: Eukaryota > Fungi > Ascomycota > Pichiomycetes > Serinales > Debaryomycetaceae > Spathaspora > Spathaspora sp. UFMG-CM-Y285. The sequence continues at coordinate 111,800 of PPUV02000010.1, forward strand.
TGTTAAAGCAAAAAAATTTTGAGCCCAGTAAATAAGTTTCAATTTATAAATTTGACCAATCCCTTTACTTTAAGTGAATGAAAATTCTTTTGGAAAGATTTCAAGAAAAAAAAGGAACTACAGACGAATGTTTATGTTACCTTGACTCCAATTAACCTTATCAGTTCAACGAATTCCCCCCTTTGACCAAAAATAACGCGCGGGGTGTAGAAAAATAGTGTGGGGGTGAATCAAAATAAGAAAAAGCAGGGGTGAAAATTTCGTTCAATTGCGAATGACCCCCATTACTTTGCTATATTCGAGAATAACTAAATTTGTCCAAGACTTACCAAATAATAATAATAAAAACGTTGAATGGTTCTCGGTATATCCCAATCTTGATTCGTTGATTGGAATTGATTATTTAGAATTTTTCTTGTAATATACTTAATATCACTCCCCGCCTTGCCTTTTTCCTCTCATATGCTTATCCAATAATAAGGTTATAGCTTTGTAACTGAGTATATCCTACAACTGTCTATATTACTCTGTGTACATCGTCAACTATACAGTTATTATACATCAAACATCCATACGGCATTCTCTATTGTTACTCTTTCTTTTGTAACCAACTCTGTATAGAGATCACTCAAAAAAAGCGGTCACCAAAAGTAGAGATAAAAAAAAAAAAAAAAGAAAATACACTCAGGTTTCAAATCTGTAGATTTAAAACTAAACATTTTACGCTCCAGGGGGCTAACATTTAAAATGACCAGTACTACCGAACTCACGTCGTTGGTGCAACTAACACCTCAGGATCCATTAACTAGAGAATCTATAAGTTTACCAGGATCTCCTACTATTCATATCTCCACCACTCCAGATATCACGTCATCCCCACCAATAATCCACAATACTACAATATTGACCCCTGCACCTATATGTTCTACAAGTTCATCAACGTCTACCACGTCAGACAATGCAAATCCTCCTAGTATTCCCGAGGTGAAATCTTCTTCAGCTATTGACCGGATTCCTTATAAACGGTCTTCTTCAAGTTCAAACGATTTGATATATGAACGAGATAGGTTCCGGGCCAGGTTATTGACATTGAATGATGGAAATGATGAGATATATGATGGGATTGGCTTTAAAACAGCCAAGCTAAATATTAATGTGAATCCTTTAGATCCTACAAGTAGTTTTTACAAGAACCTTCCTGAATATACTCGTGGAGTTAAGGAGGTATCTGGAGAACAATTGGTGTCGATCTTCCAATATTATTTCAACACTCCCTTACCCAAGACAAGCACCATGTTTCCTTGGTTACATGGATTACATAAGGATAATTTTGCTCAAAAATCTTTCTTTCTTTATCAACAACAACAATTACAGAAAAAATATGAAAGTTCGGAAGAAATCTTTCCTGATTTCCATTTGAATAAACCAAACAATATTAGATTTCTTATGTGTATTACTGATGAGTCACAGGCAGTTATTCTTAAAAACACAGTGAATCTCAGTGAAATATTAACCAAAATTGATGTATCTCGAACCGAAATTAAAGCTATAATCACAGATATATGTAAAGATGAACTGGTGATAGATTTGTTAACTTCCGATTGTATTAAACTAAATGTTCTTCCTATTTTCCTTAACTTGGATCCCGATCGAGGGATTTCCCTACGAAATTTCCATATTCAAGTGGCGAAATTATCTACATGTTCTGATTTTATCTTGTATGGCAATGACAAGGATAAACTTGAATCCATGGCTCGAGTATTATGGTTAGCTCAACAATATGAAAAGCAACAACATGAAGAAGAAACCAATGATTATAATGTATTTATACTTACAGAATTACCTCAAAATAATACCCTTGTTTATGATACTGATTTTAAAATGTTGGAAAAGATGGAAACTACAAGAATGTCATCAGCTACAAATCTTCATATGAATGTCTGGGTGGGAAATTATCATGACCATCAGTTAATGATGAATTATATCCTTGAAAATAAACCGGTGAATGTAATATCGGAAAACTTGACTAATTTCTATAACGACCCGAAAAATTCAATAATCACTTCAAAAACTTCTCCAGCAACTGATCCTCGAGCTAATTGGAGATTATTTATTCAATGTCATGTTGATGCAACATTCCCTGCATTATCTACCTTGTCGCATTTACTTTTCATTTACAGTATTTCCACTCATGAAACATCAAATGAATTTCATACATTGGAATTCCCACCCCTGGGGTCAATTGGAATTGGTGATTGTAAAGGAGAAAACTTACAACTGATTATAAATACTTGTAAATTATTATACTTGTATTCTAGTCTGGCATCCAATCTGGCATTAAGTTCCTTGATTTATTGTAGTGATGGATATACTGAATCTTCTTTACTAGTTCTTTGTTTTATGATGTATGTTGAAGATGTACCACTTGAACAAGCAATTTTAAATTTACATTTAACTATAGGAAGACCATTTTATATATTCAACAGTGATGTGATTATCCTTCGAAAATTGGAACCATTATTACGAAAGTATTCCCCAAAACAGAGGACCACTATTGATTGGGGTAAACTTGATACATTAACTAATCAAGATTTAAATGAGATCTTACTTGGGCCTATAAAAAGTGTAAGAAAATTAGGCCACATTCATAATAGTGATGATGAATCCGATGAAGAAGAAATTATTGAAATTGATTGGGTTAAAGAGGTTGAAGGATCATTACCTCTGAAAATCCTTCCTTATTTATATCTAGGTTCGTTGAAACATGCCCTGTGTTTACCTTTACTTGATAAACTTGAAGTCACTAATATAATATCTGTGGGAGAAACTGTTCCCTGGCTTAATGGATACAAGTTTCTTCAACACAACACAGTGACCCTGACGAAAACTGTTAATGATAATATCGAAGTATTTGAAATCACCCCAAAACACTCTCGTCATACTACTGTAACATCAGTAATGAAAGTAAATAATTTAGAAGATGATGGAATAGATGAATTAGCCAAACAATTACCCCATATATTAAATTTCATTGACAATCAATATATTCAAGGGGGTAAAATCCTTGTTCATTGTCGAGTAGGGGTAAGTCGAAGTGCCACGGTTGTTATTGCTGAAGTTATGCGAAGGTTACAATTATCATTACCTATGGCATATTTATATACTCGGGTAAGAAGATTAAATATAATCATTCAACCAAATTTACGATTTATGTATGAATTATTTAAATGGGAAGAACAAGAAAAGTTGAAATTAAAACAACAAGGGAAACAATTTGATGATGGTACAATAATGTTACGAGAAATTGATTGGTTTATTATGTGTCGAGAAATTATGAAATTAAATATACCTTATTTAAATAATTAGCATTTAGACATGACAAATAGATGATTTATTTAGTAGTGTTGTAGGAATTGTAAATGAAGTTTTTTTTTGCAGTCATTTGAAGTGAATCGAAGTAATTGGTAGCGTGGATATTGTCCGTCGTGCAATTACCAATTCTGATTTGTTCTTAAATTTTTTTTTTTTTGTTAAATCTCTCTCGCTCAACAAAAAGGGAGAGGAGTTTCTAAACAGTTAGCTATTAACTCTTGTATTTATATTTGCTAATTAACCGTAATTTACATTCATGTCATCTGAACACAATCCACTTTTAGTGGATCCTTCAATTGTAAGTATATCTGATCAACCAGGTACCACAACTACATCAACGGCACCCACTAGTTCAATTCATAATTTAGAACCTGGTAATGCATTATCGAAACTTTTAGACTCAGCAATGGCCCATGCTGCTAAGGAATCCACTCCTGATATAACCAATGAAGTTGTCGTACCCACTCCAGAGAAAGCGAACAATGAATCGAACCTATTTTATTCAACAATTCCTGAAAAGAAACAAGGTATGGACAAAATATATACTGTTGATTTCTTATTGCTGTTACGTGATTCACCTAATGTGGTGAATTTTAAAAATAGTGGTCAATTACCTGATAAATCATTTTGGAGAAGTACCAAGTCTTCATTTTCTGCTACTACAGGAGGAGGCACAACAAAACATAAGAAGGGTGGTAGTTATAATAAACGACACCTGAATGAAACTTGGGAACGTGGAAAACAACTGAAGGATATTGGATTTTCTAAATCTAATGAATTAGATTCAATGTCAATGGAAAAGATTTCGCAATTGTTAGGAGAATCTAATGATGATTTAGGTGAACCGGAATGGGAAGATACAATAAAGAATGGAGATCTGAATGATAGTTTAGGGTTAATGGGTATGGGACAGACAGTTGAGGATTTTGAAAGATGGAAATCAAAAATGAAATTAGAACAACGAAGAAGAAATGGGGAAATTATTGATGAAAGTTTAGAAGTTGAAAATACTGTAAATGCTGCTGCTGCTGCTGGTAATGAAGTTGATAATTTCTTTTCGTTTGTAAAGCCAAAGGAAGAAGATGAAGAAGCTAGTCATACTTCAGAAGAGAATCATGAAGAACTGAAGAATAAGAGTTCAAGATTTTTATCGTTTTTCCCTCAACCTAATCAACCTGACAAGGAAGTACAAACTCCAGTTACTTCAGGTCCACCTCCTGGAATGTCCAAGTTTTTTAGAGGACCACCAGGACAACCTCAACAGTCTTCACCACAACAACAGCAACCTCAGCAACAGCAACAACAACAACAACAACAGCCAGCTCAATCTCAACAACAACAACCTCCTCAACAATTACCATTCCCACCAAATATGCAAAACATGCCTCCTAGCACAACTGAAAATTTCTTCATGTCATTGTTGAATAAAAAAGAGCCAGGACAAGAACTGGAAAAAACCTCTCCTCAAGAACAACAAGCCCAACCTCAACAATCAAAGGAACAAAAACTCACACCTGAACAAATTCAATTCCAACAACGTATTCCACCTTGGATGAGGCAACAACAGCAACAACAACAACAAGGTTTCCCAATGAATCCTGCTAATCAACGTAATTTTCCTCAAGGACCTCCTCCACCAGGTATGCCATATCCTTATCCTCCACCACCAGGTCATGGACGTCCAGGTCCAGGACCTCCACCACCTCCAGGAATGTTTCCTAATGGTTTCCCACCACCACCACCTCCTGGTGTAGCACATCCAAATTTCCCCCATGGTCCACCACCTCCAGGTGCCCCTCAAGGTCCACCGGGTCAAATGCAACATCCACAATTTGGAAATAGATTCTTACCCCCTCAATTCATGCCATTACCTCCTCATTTACAACAGCAACAACAGCAGCCACAGCAGCAGCAACAACAGCAGCAGCAGCAACAACAACAACAACAACAACAGAATCAACCTCGATGAGTGAATATTGCTTTGTATATTTTTTATATATCTTATGTTAGGTTTTAATCAATAATAATTACTGTATAATTTTTGTCTGTCTACATTCTACATAAAATCTCAACTAATCTCGTATATTAACTGTAGTATCTATACAAAACTCTCAACTCACCTGACTTTCACTCAGTTGGTTCAAATAATCTGGGAAATTTGCAAGGCAAGATGTAACAATTGAATATGTTCATCACTCCCATTATTCAATCTCTTGTCAGTTTCAAACAAAATAATAGCAATTTTACTTTTTACACTTGACTCAATTGAATCATCTAAAATCAATTTATCATGTAATTGACTTAATAATTGTTGAATACTCCAACCTTGTAATATAATCTCATTGACATAACCAGTCAACTTTTGGGAATCCTTTAATTTAATAATTTTTACTAATTCATCAATTATATCTTGATATAATACTCCAGCAGTTTCTCTAATTAATTTATTCAGAATTTGATGATCAAAAGTATTACTTAATTTTGATGCTGATTGTAAAAATGTAATTGCTTTACGTAAATCACCTCCAGAAATATCCAAAACTTCTTGTAAAACATTTTCTTCAACATTTAAATTCAATTCTTCTTGTTGGGAAATATATTTCAATCTATTCAACCCATCATCATTATTCAACAATTTAAATCTAAATTTCGAGCATCTCGAAGCCAAGGGGTCAATTATTCTTGTGATATAATTACAAATCAAACAGAAACGAGTGACTCCAGAATATGTTTCCATTGTCCTTCTCAATGCTGATTGAGCATCATTAGTCATAGAATCAGCTTCATCCAAAATAATTATCTTATATGGAGGACAAGGATAATTTGCTAAATCTTCAGGAGTTGGATTACTTATAGTTAATCTAGCAAAATTCTTAATTTTGGAACGAACAATATTGATCCCACGTTCATCAGAAGCGTTTAACTCCAATACTCGAGATTTACTTAAATTGGGACCATATAATTGTTTAGCTAATGCAAGTATTGTTGAAGTTTTCCCAGTTCCTGGTGGTCCATAGAATAACATATGAGGTAAATTCGCTGTAGCCAAAGTTCGTTTAAGAATTGTTATGGCATGTTCTTGTGAGGCAACATCATCAAGGTTCTTGGGACGATATTTCTCTACCCAAGGTGTATGATGAAGCTTTTCTTGTTCGTATTGGTCTGGCATTGTTAGTTACAGAGAAAGTAGTAAAGTATAAAAGACGCGCTGGTTGAAAAAAAAAATTGTATATATTTGTCGCGTTACAATTTTTTTCATTTACTATACAAAAAAAGTATAACTATTGAACACCAATTACTGATAATTCCAAAGTCCAAACTCTACGTATATGAACTTTAATTTTAATCTTACCATCAACAACAATACTCTCATCAAATAAATCTGGAGCATCGACATTTATATCAACCCAAGAATGTGACCACCAACATTTCCTTGCTGGTTTCCTCCAAAAAAGTAATAATTTAGTTTGATTTGAGTCTACCGGTTTCCTCTTATTTGATAACGACCTTGAAGCAGCTCTTGATGCATTTGTAGCCAATTGCGCTATTCTTGACCTTGATCTCATACCTCTTGATGAATTATTCGATGTAACTGGTGTCAATACAGGAGATTGGCTTTCCAGTGGTGGATTTGTCTTCAAACGAACTAATGATAAACTGGAAATGACACATTTATTTGGTTCTAAAGATCTTGATCCCCATTTCCCATATGTATCAAATCCCAGAGAACATAACATATCAAATAAATGTTGTTCAGCAGGTCCAAATCCATGATCATCATTTATTCCTTCTGGTTGATCAAATTTATAACCCAACCCAGCAAATATCAATTTATTCTTGAGTAATTGTACAGAAACTCCTAATTTCAATTGTTTAATCTGTTCACCATTAAGATTTTGCATTGGTGGTATCACATAAAAATCTAAATCTTCTCGTAATACAATAATTGCTGGTTTACTTTGTAAGACATTCTCCGGTTGATTTAATCTACTATTATTAACATAACTTGATTGGGGAGATAATGCATACAGTTCTTCTAGATCTCTTTGAGCTTGACCGAATATATCCATAATGTATTTAAAACAATTAGGATCGAAATTAACATACACGACATCTTCTTCAGTTAAATTACTAATTACTTGACCATTAACATCAAGAAATACTCCATTGGGGAAAAGACATAATAATATACTTTCAGGAAGACTCATTAATTCATCTCTGGTAATAGTAAATTCTTTTCCTCTGATATTTAAATGTATTTTTGAATTATAATCAATGTTTTCTGTATCGTTATCTCCATCGTAATTAGTGTTTATAGCCGCTGACCCAAATTGAGACTCAGGCGTTACTTGAGTGATTATATCATGTGACATTTTGTGTGTAGGTGTGGGTGGGTGTGTGTGTATGCTCTATATACGTAATAATGATGATTAAATGATAGCTGTGATTTATAAAGGCTTTTGTCTATAATATATATATAAGAAGTATGTTTATATAAGGTGTGGTTTCGAATTTCATGTTATTTTTTTTTTCTCCTTCCTTCTTTTTTTTTAGTTCATACAACAATTAGTCACGTGGACAACTCCCTCAAGAATACGAATCGAGGGGAACTAATGGAAGGATGGAAAATTACGTAATATGTGACATAATGTATGGGGTTCAGCCTTTCATTGGCTTTTTAGATTTAGTGGAAGCAGTAGGACCATGTAGTATGGAGTGATAGTGACGTAATCTCATGCCTTGTGTGTAATTGTACAAACTATGACACACTTGTGGAGTTTACATTAATAATCTATTCTAGGGAGACTCACTTGATATGTTATTCTTTGTTGGTTTTTTTAAACCGATGACATATTCTATCCATTGTTCTTCCGTATTAAATATTATTGCAAATAATTTTTGCGAAAATTTTGCCAAAATTATTGCATAATTTGAATTTCTGGAAACCATGAAAACAGATTTGCCTAGATTAGGAAATACACGACATGAAAACCAATCATGAATATTGCCACACATTTTACACAGAAACATTTATTTTTTTACCTTGTTAAACTTCCACTTTGTGGCCAACCACAGACAGCATATCAAATAGGTAATCTACAATAACAAAACAACACAATAACAACCCTCTATTAACACTTGTGCCACTCAACCGATCTTTTGTAAGTTCCCTGGAGAAACTTTCGGCATTATCGAACTTCCCCAGTCTAAGGAAACTACAAGATTCTCAAAAGAAGGAAATAGATTTCTTGAATCTGTAAACGTTTAGCATACCACTTTCCTAAAACCATATCTATCATTGTATGTATCATGTTTCAACCACAATACAAAAAGAAAAAAACTACTAAAAAGTATTTTTTTTTTTTTGCAACAAAGACTAAATTGCTGCAAAAATGATAATTATTTTGGAAACTATAATCAGTTTTTTTACTGTTGCTTAAAATAAAATTGTGAAACAATAGTTTCACAATCTCAGACAACACATCTTTACATATTTATATTAAATCTGACATTCATCCTATTTTTTCTTTCTTTCCCCTCAACTACAAGTTCTTATGTCTTCGATCCAGACTGAAACTATGGAGTATCCCTTCACTGATGATTTAACAACCACTTCATCCAATTATCATCATCAAGAAGCAGATTTTTCCTTTGACTATTTTGAACAATATGTTTCTGAATCTAAAGGTGATTATCATAATAACGAACATTCAGAAGAATTAGGAATAGATGATGAACTACTTGCTATGTTTCATGATAATCCTCCTGAAGAAAGTACAGTTTCTCCAACAACAAACACAAATTGGTATACTGATTTAGTCCTTAATGGAAATACTACTGTAACTGAACCAGAACCAAAGGAAAATGAAAATATAATGCATTTGTTTGAAGTCACTTGTCAAGAATTAGATAAATGGAGAACTCCAGAAGAGTATTTAGATTCATCCAAAGAAAATATTTATCCTAAAACCCAATCTCCTTTACAGTTGGTAACTCCTAGTTCTACCACCACAAGCACAACTACTAGTACCACCACGGCCACCACGACCAACAACAACACCACCACAGTTGAAAACCCCTGGAACAATATAAACACTGCATTTGAACATAATCCTCATTATTTTGAACAACTTCATGCTCCACCAACTTCAGCTTCTGACAAAACTATAGAACTCAAACCTAAACCAATCCCTACCCCGATCACTCCCATTAGAACACCAATTAGAACTAACACAACTTCGAAAAAGCGCAAACCAGATCCCCGAAAATCCAAACTTGACTTGTCCCATATTCCAATCCATTCAATCCCTGATATTACCTACTCACAAAAACTAGCAAATCATTCTCCCAACATCCCCAGTCCAGAACAATGTCGTATCCTTAATGACAAATTAGTACAAGCCTATTCTTGTTCTGATACATGTCATGTTCAACGAACTTTATATCTTCGTGAAGATTTAGAAACTATTTTAGAAACAACATTTGGAAATGAATATGAAGTATCCCTTAATTCAAATTTCAAAAAGACAAGTTATGAAGCACAATATATCTTGACCAAGTTTGATAAATCTGGTAAACCTGATAATACCACCCGAGCTGGATTATGTCCTTATTGTGAATCAATTGAATTTTTTGGATTAAAGAATTCCAGTTATGGCAATCATTTAGCTTATAAACATGGGATTTTAACTAATGGTGCTTGTATTCCTAATCCAAAATATTATGGGAAGTATAAATTCAAAAAAGGAGAATATGAAGAACCAGAAAAGAAAAAGAGAAGAACTAATGCTCATTTATTAGAAAGAGAAGGTGTTTTGTGTACTTGTTGTTGGCAAATTTTGGAAGTTAATTGTACTAGTAGAAGTTCAGTATTGGGTCATTATCTTAGACATTATAGAGATTCTCATGTGGGGACAAAGAGAGAAGTAAATCCAGCACCTACTGTGAATCAACATGATCCTTATGTTGTTCAATTTGTTAACAACTGGAAGCATTAAAAAAAACTATATATATACTTGTATATCTCTTAAATACTATTTCTTTGCTCCATATTTGGAAACAGTCTTACCATCAGGAATGGTAAATAATACTACAGGTTTACCTTGTTCATAAGCTTTATCAACTCTATAATATCCTTTTCTTTCAAATTGAATAACATCACCAACTTGTAATTTTGCAACATTTAAATCAGCAAATGCTGCAGTATGGAATTCAGTTTCAGGAGTAAGAAAGTTTTCAAAATCATCACCTTCTTCTAATTTATCCTTGGTGATTAAATGATCAAAATCAACTAAATCAACAGCAACTTTGTCGTTTGTATCTGCTAACCAAGTCAATTTCTTTGAAGTCTTACGGAAATCACCTTCCAAATGTAATTTAGCATCAAGGGAAACAACAACATCATTTTGTTTGGTGATCTTAGTAACAATAACATTTCCCCAATCCATAAAGGTAACTTCTTCGTTTTCAGATATCTCCTTAGCATCGGTTTGATCAATCAATATTTTATTAGCATAAATAACAGATTTTGTACCAACATCAGGGTTTTTCTTATGTTTTGGTTTTGATTCAGTATATGGTTCATTTGGACCATCTAAATTAACCACAACAACATCTTTTGCTTCTACTGCAGTGAACCTAGGAGCAATTGGATCAATAACTTTCTTATTTAATGCCCAAATAACTGACCAATCTAAATTAATAATATTTCTCAGAGGACCTTGAGCAATAATAAAATTACGTAACCCTTCAACAGTCATACCTCTTCTTCTAACCCCTCTAACAGTGGGGAAACGAGGATCATCCCAATTTGAAACATATTGTTTATCAACAAACCATTGAAGTTTTCTCTTGGATAATAAAGTTCTTACGAAATTAACTCTAGCGAAATCCCAAATATGAACTTGACGTAATCCAAGAGCATTAATAATCCATTCATATTGAGCATTTCTATCACGATATTCATTAGTTCTAAGTGCATGAGTAACACCTTCCAAGGAATCAACTACTGGAGCACAAAAATCGTAAGTGGGGTACATTTTCCATTTGGTTCCAGTACGATGATGAGGAGTTAAATTACATCTATAAATCACAGGATCTCTTAAAGTCTTGTTCAAGGCAGTATAATCAATCTTAGCACGAACACAATTCTTTAAACCAATTTCAGTACCATTTTTCATTTCTTCAGTAAAGATTTGTAAATTTTCTTCAATAGTTCTTTCACGACATTCACTTGGATCACCCACCATTCTTTCCAGTCTCATTTTTTCCAATGGAGTATCATCACAATATGCTTTACCTTCTTTAATCATCTTTACTGCTAATTCATACATTTTATCGAAATAATCAGAAGAATAAGAAACCACATCTCCCTTGACACCTAATAATGCCAAATCCTCAACAATAGAATCTTGAAATTCTTCCTTTTCCTTGGTTGGATTAGTATCATCAAATCTAATAATTAATTTCCCCTTGTAATTATGGGCGAAATATTCATTCAAAATAGCAGCTTTAGCATGTCCAATATGTAAATAACCAGAAGGTTCAGGAGGGAATCTAGTAACAACCTTGCCAACTTCGGCATCAGGTAATTCAATATCGAAATTTGCTTTGTGAGTTTCTTTCTTACCTCCAGATTGAACTGCCTTGGCAGCTTTACGTAATTCATTCACTTGTTTAGTCATGAATTCAACTTGAGATTCTAAACGAGAATCACTGGAGATATAAGTATACCATCTACTTATATTAGCATATACTTGATTCTTAAGTACCGATCCCATTAATGCATTAGCACGAAGTACAGACCATACAGTGATATCAGCAATTGAATAATTGAAACCAACAATAAATGAACGTAAGTTAAGATGAGCATCTAATGCTTCCAAATCTACTGATAATGCTTTAAAGTTTTTAATGTATAATTTATCAATGGCGAATTTAATCCAAGTAGAAACACCTTCAGGACCAGGCAAAACTTGAGGGAATTGTTTAGACAAGAATTCTAAAGCAGGAACTTGTTCACTAAAAGTTTCAGTGGGGGTAATCAATTTAAATGAACCATCTTCAATTGCTTTATCATCAACAAATTCAATTGGAATTGACACTGATGAATCACTATAGTTGATAAAACCCACAGCAATTAATACAGGATAAGCTATAAATTGAGCCTTTGCAGCAATAGATAAACTGAAAGACATGATTGCAAAGATGAAGAAGTAAAACGAGGAGAAGACAGAATTCAATTTTTGTTTTTGAAAAATTTTCGTTTCAAACTCTATTTGGGATGAGCCGCATCAACACGTGATATATACATCTGGTAGCACTTAAATACTCATGTATTATAATTTCTTCGTTTAAAAAATATCCCATCAAAAGATAAATGCTTTACACGATTAATAATACAATAAAGTATGAGCACACAAAGGGCAGGATCACCCATTCCTGGGTCACAACGACCTACAGCGAAAAGATCTCCTTCAATTTTAGTCACTGATGTACGAAGTCATAACATTAAAGGAACAAGAGCACCCTTTGCTGGTCAAAATTTCCGTAAACAACAAGAACAATTGCAACAACAGCAGCAACAGCAGCAACAACAAGGATACACTTTTCAACAACTGGCACACCAAACTGCATTACAGAAACGATTAGCGTTTCGAAATAAGTATACTGATATTTCTGTCGATAAATTATTAAGTAATTCAAGTGATATTCCTTCAGGCCAAAGTAGATTACCCCCAGGATTATATGATTCACCTCCTTTACAACCTACAAATGCATTGGAAACAGCAAAGAGAAACATTCGAAGTATTCCCAAGTTATCCCAGTCCCTACCTCTGAGAACTTCAAAGACGTCTCAGAAATTAGTCTTGATTCCAGAACAACAGCAACGTCAAGGATCATTATCACCTCCTTTACAACCAACCACAGCATCATCATCATCATCCCCTCCTCCGCTTGTCACTCCTACCAGTCCAGAATTACACCCCCAAATCACTAGATCTCGTGCTGAACTTATGGATAAGGAAACTCGAGCACAAGAATTTAGCCGTATGACGGCATATTTCATATGTGAATCTTTTAATCTTAAATCAGTAGCGAAATTTCTTCGTGAAAATCATGAAGTTAAACCAAGAGTTTACGATGAAGCATTGTATGTTCCATATTCACTTCCGTTATTGCCAGGAAATGATGGATTACGAGTCAAGAGTAATAATTCTGCTAAATTAAAGGCCAATAATCAAATTATGGAGAAGTTAATTAATCGAAGTGAACAAACTGATCATTTATATGAATATTATTCTGGGGTGGAAACCCCAGAAGATGCCAATAATTATCTGATGGATCCTGAAGTTGAAGATACAAATGCACCCTTTGATCCAAGTGAACCTCAATTCTTTGCTCCTCCTTTGGAAGAACGACCAATAACTGAAGATAGAGCAATACAAGATACTCCACAGTTACCTCCTAATCGCGTTATAAAATTCCCCCATCCTCCCGAACAACCACGATCTGCTTCACCCTTACATTCCCAGTCCATTGTATCTAAACATCATGCAGAAATGTTTATATTTGAATATGGAATTGTTGTGTTTTGGAATTTCTCTGAGATTCATGAAAAAAACATTCTTGCAGATTTAGCATTTTCTGAAGAACAACTCGTGATTAACCCTATAGATGAACAAGATATTGAAACTGAAGAATTTCATTTTGAATATGATCCTCAAATCCATCGTCCAAGAATATATAATGATATGGTAACACTTCGTCTGGGGGATCATATGATAAAACTAACCATGTCTCATGCAATTGCTCAACTGACAAAACTTGGGTTATTTGAAAGTCGAATGGTGAATATCTTATCTCTGATTTCAAGAATTCCCAAGAAATTAGCTCTTACTGGTAGAATTGGATATAAAAGAAATCAATTATTAAAGAAAAGTGGGAAATTATTTAAATTACGAGTAGATGTCAATTTATCAAGTTCAATTTTAGATACTCCTGATTTCTTTTGGAGTTTAGAACCAGCCTTACATCCATTATATCAAGCTGTAAGAGAATATTTAGAAATTGATCAACGAGTCACCGTGTTGAATGATCGATGTAAAATGTTTTTGGAATTTGTCGATATTGCTAGTGATTCAATGAGTGAAAAAAATACTAATCGAATAACTTGGATGATTATTGTTATTATTGGATTAAGTTTATTTGTTAGTTTATTTGAATTTATCCTAGAAATAATTCCCAATCGGGGAATTAAATAGTTACACTAAACTTAAGGGAAGTTTAGTGGATTAGGAAAGTCCAAACCATTCAAATCGGTATTTTTTTTGCATGAGAGTAAATCTGATACATCATTTCCATATTCTTGTTTATTTTCAGGGAATAGTTAGTAATATGATGACGAGAAGTGCAACCAGAAGAAATGATAGTATGACAGACCCTGTGAGGGAGAGATACATAACCAGTATAAGTGACTTAATAGAACAGAATAACTATATAGAAAGTCTTCATATATATTCGCCATTTCGACCTCCTGGGGTTGTTTTTGCATCATGTAGATGTCTCGATGAACATCTAATCAATGAGATTTCTTGGAAGATTAGAAGTAGGAACAATTGGAAAATGGAATATAAACTTGAAGAAGTAGCTAGTCAGTGGAAACAAGAAATAAGAGAAAACTTCAAGGAAAGAACTCTATTTATTGAAGAAGTCATTCATTTTGTATTTAAAGAATTGGCATGGTATGAGATGTTAGAGTCTCGGTTTATGGAGTCTACTGGGTTTTATATTGGCCCTAGTGATTATATTCTGATTTCCGATAATTCCATCAATAATATTACAAAGGAAAAGTTTAAGTTTGGAACCTCCAAACTAATTGAATCATTAGGAGGCGCTTTGGGTTATGGCAAGACAATTCTAGTGGATCCTGCCTTATTTCCCTTACTCTACGATAGAACACCCATTATTGATGAAGAGGATAAAGTAGAAATTGCAAAATGCACAGACAATATTATCTATGCCAAAAAAGGGTATTTTTATACTTCGGATAAGTTTCAGTATATCCCGGCATTGTTGACGAGGGAAGGCAATAATGAATTCACTTTCAGTTCACATATTAACAATTTGCACCCCATTGAGTATTGTGGGTTATATGAATCAATTGAAAGTGTTTTAAATAAGGCAATCCCCGGTTTGAACTATAGCTTGACTCGATATTTGTCTAAAGAGTATGTTCGTATTAGGATCCCATTTGCAGAAGAATGTTATAAGCCAGGATACTTTGATGAACTTCAAGATTTATATGATGACGATACTCCTGTAGACCAGTTTTATCAATTGGGGTCAAGTTATATTATTCCCAAGAAACCTAAATGGAAAGCTCCTCCTAAATTTTATGAAGAGTTTGATGTTCGATTATTTGAAAACTTGAAAGTTATTGTTAAACTAAAAACTATACAACTAACACCAGAAAGACCCTCATTTAAAGATGATCCGTGGATTGTTGAAAGAGCAATGAATGAAGATATTATTGCTACTATAATATACTGTTGTGAAATGGAAAATCTTGTAGAACCTAGAATTTCATTTAGAATATCATCTAGGGACCCACCTTTTTGGCGATTAGATTGGTTTTTCCCAAGTTACTTCTATGGATTATATGAGGGTGACTCACAATTTAAAGTGGTTGGAAGTGGGGATATAAAGGAAGGTGCAATTATAACATTCCCTAATATGTACCAACATCATCTTGATGATTTTGAATTAAAGGATAAAACGAAACCAGGGTATATAAATCTTCTTTATTTATACCTTGTCGATCCATATAATGGGAATGTTATAAGTTCAGATAGAGTTCCTCCTCAACAACAAGAATGGTGGGATGATCAACAGTTGAATTATCTTTACCCTGGTAATTCAAAGAAATGTATACAGCAGTTAAAGTCAAGTTTAGATCAAAAGTGGCCAATTACATTAGAAGAGGCGGAAGGTATTAAAAGAGAGGTAAATGAAGGGCCTAGTGATTATAATTGGGTATCTGATATGGAGTTTACGGTGCAAAGGTTAGCTGAGCGTCCTTAGTTTTATGTTTTCTAGATCCTTTAGATCAAGTTCAATGTACTTACTGTATTTAAAAGTTTACATTTAATTTATTAATTTAAACAAGCTACTTTTGATGGTTATATTAATTAATTATTTTTTTATGCTATTGGTTAATATCAACATCGGGCTCAATAACCACCATGAGGTAGTTAAGTTCTTCATGTCTCAACTGACCTTTGTTGTAATTTTTCAGATACACCCATCTTTGGAGTGGATTGTTGTTTGGTCATTTATTCTGTGGGGAGAACCTGGATTATCCGGTATAAAGTGACGAGAGTTGGTCTTTTCTGCTTTTTCTGTTCGTTTGGTTGTTGAATCCTTTGTTTTTCTTGTTTGGAGCCAGATTCTTTAGTCTTTTTATGTTTTTGATTGTCCTCATTTGAATTGGTTTTTGGTGACTCTCCTGCTACTAGTAAACGACAAAATGAAGCTCTGTCAATTTGGTTTTCATGACCATGAACTTGAGCAACCTTTAAGATAGACGTATAACCAGATACGTTCAGCTTCAATACCTTCTTGGAAAATTTTATTGTTTGGAAGAAGTTGAGCATTAAGTCGAGCATTGATGGATTTATAAGGAGCACTTTTATGCTCGAATTCTTATAAATCCACCGAATCTAATACTTTACTTATCGATAAACATAATAAATTCAAATTATATCAAATAGGAAAGTCCAAAACTTCATATAATTGCCATCCAAATAGCGTATGCATGAAAGTACGTTAACTATTTAAACATAATGATTTCCGTGTTATTTTATATATGTAGATAATCGTTTAAGTTATTAACAATGCAACGAACTAGAAAAACAAGAAGTGGTAAAAGGAATCTGGTTGAGAATGAGTTTACAAGAGTAGCAAGAGATTGGAAAAAGTATGAAAGAAGTATGCTTATAAATTCGCCATTTCCACCTCCAGGATCTACTCGTACAACTCCCAGATGTCTTGATGAACATCTAATCAATGAGATTTCTTGGAATATTAGAAGTAGGAACAATTGGAAAATCCAATATAAACTTGAAGGAGTAGCTAGTCAATGGAAAGACGAAATAAGGGATAGCTTCCAAGAAAGAACTCTATTTATTGAAGAAGTTATTCATTTTGTATTTAAAGAATTGACATGGTATGAGATGTTAGAGTCTCGGTTTATGAAATCTTCTAACTTTATAATTGGATCTAATGATTATGTACTGATCTCCGATAATTCCATCAATAATATTACAAAAGAAAGATTTAAAATTGCAATTTCGAAACTAATTGAATCATTAGGAGGCACATCAACTGGTGAAACACTATTAGTTGATCCTGGTTTATTTTTCTTGATATATGACAAAACTCTTATAATCAATGCAGAAAATATGGTGAAGATTGTTAAATATACAGATGAGATTGGTTATTCCAAGAACGGGTATCCTTATACTTCAGTAGAGTTTCAATATATTCCTGCATTATTAAATCGAGAAGCTAACAATGAATTCACTTTTAGTTCGTATATCAACAACCTACATCCCATTGAACATCGTGTTTTATATGAATTAATTGAGAATGTCTTCAATGAATCAATTCCAGGATTAAACTATACCTTGACGCGATATTGTTCAAAAGAATATGTTCGTATAAAAGTTCCTTCTGCATATCAGTCTTTCAAAGAAGGATATTATACTGCAGTTGATAACTTGTGGAGCAAACGACCTACTGAAAAGGACTTTTATAAATTGTTTTATCGTTACATTATACCCAAGAAACCTAAATGGAAAGCCCCCCCTAAATTTTATGAAGAGTTTGATGTTCGATTATTTGAAACCTTAAAGGTTATAGTTAAATTGAAAACTATACAACTAACACCAGAAAGACCCTCATTTAAAGATGATCCGTGGATTGTTGAAAGAGCAATGAATGAAGATATTATTGCTACTATAATATACTGTTGTGAAATGGAAAATCTTTCAGAACCTAGTATTTCATTTAGGACAACATTTAAGGATCCACAGTTTTACCTATTTGATTGTTTTTATCCCAGTTACTTCTATGGATTATATGAGGATGCCCCACAATTTAAAGTGGTTGGAAGTGGGGATATAAAGGAAGGTGCAATTATAACATTCCCTAATATGTACCAACATCATCTTGATGATTTTGAATTAAAGGATAAAACGAAACCAGGGTATATAAATCTTCTTTATTTATACCTTGTCGATCCCTACAATGGGAATGTTATAAGTTCAGATAGAGTTCCTCCTCAACAACAAGAATGGTGGGATGATCGACGGTTGAATTATCTTTACCCTGGTAATTCAAAGAAATATATACATCAGTTGAAGTCAAGTTTAGATCAGAAGTGGCCAATTACATTAGAAGAGGCGGAAGGTATTAAAAGAGAGGTAAGTGAAAGTACTAACGGTCACGAGAATTGGTTTGATTACCTGTTTACGGTACACGACCCTCCTTCCTAGTTTTGTATTTTGTAGTTCTTTTGTATCAAGCTCGATCTTTGCACTTGCTAGTTCGTATAAGCTTATATATTATTCTATTTACTATTGGAGTTAACACATTAGTTTTAAGGAAGTTTTCTCTTATTTCCTTTTTGTTTTTTGCGACGTTGTAGTACTGGGGCTAGCTGATGTATATTACACTGGGGATCGACACGAACCATAAAGTAAAATAAGCTTCCGGGTGCCAATGCAATTCTTTGCGGACTATTATTGTCATCGGGGATACAATGGCTGTAATTTATTGCATTAATCTTAGTTGTTCTAGTATTCGAAGTAGCAGGGTGATCTGGGTGTGCTTGGTGTGCTTGGTGTGCTTGGTGTCCTTGCTTCGTATGAGATAGGAAACGCTCAAATGAATGCCCTTCAAGATCATTTTGATTACTCTCCACCTGTGCAATTCTAATGAAATCCATATATTTCTCCATAGTAAGCTGGGATTGAGTCTTGTTTATTTTGAGTTTGAGTATTTTAGCTATTTTGGCTTGTTCTGATGCTCTGACTCTAGCTACCTTAATCTTCGCTACTTTCATTGCAGCTTTATTTCCAGCTATTTTTGCTTTCTCTTCAGGACTAACTTTCCTTCTGTTATTCAAGAATGGGGCGACAATAGCGCGTGGAAACGCTTCATCTTTATCTCGTTTTCGACCTGTCTTGAAAATAGGGTCGGTGTTATCAATAGTCAGATCTTTTGCCATTGCCAAGAGTTTTTTTCTGTTTGATTTATCATGTTCCTTTGGATATTTGACAACCAAGTATTTGTTTCGACCTTTAAACGTAAGCCATTTTCTATTGTGGCATATAAAAACAGCATTATTGGCTGCGACACCAGGAGATTCACCGGTCTTATTCATAATATATAGTGGTAATTTAGGAACCTTTCCCTTTTCCATATCTGTTCGTAACATTTTTGTCATTTCTTTCTCTTTATCTTCATTTGCAATAAAAACTGACTTGCTTAATTCTTTATAATGATCAAGATCCTCTACATTTCCTGGACAATCGTGACTTGAGTTTAGATCAGACATAGTTGACTCTGGAGGGTCTTTGAGCCCTTCGTTCTTGGTTTGTTATATTGGAAGGTAGAAGAATTGATATTGTGTTTGCAGTATTTAGGATTTATAAAACCGAAAAATCTCATTCCATTTGGTTTCAATAAGACAAACAAAGGTTTAGAACTACAAGGGTTAATAAAGATATGCTAAGTTATAGATTAATTGGGCATAGTATTTTACATATTTGTTGATATATATAACATATCAGTTAAATATATGGTATGGAGGTAGTTTCTAGAACTAAATAATTTGAGATTTTCCATCGTATGCTAGGATATGTTTTAGTTATAGTTATGTTACATGTATTACAAGTAAATTAAACTAAATTACAATTGAACAAAACAGAAAGTTATAAACTAAATAAGTAATTCCTGCTTTACTGATAGTTGATGGTTCTCTACAATAGATTGTTGCAAAAAAAAAGAATCCTTCTGTTAAGAAAAAAAAAAGAGCCTTCTCATATACAAAAATCACACACAAATGTTTTTTATTTTTCTAAACAATCTTAATACTTACAAGGAAAATGCTTCCACTGAAATATTCACCAGTAGGATTATCAGAATCAGATCAACGTCGGGTAATCACAGTTGGTCAAACACATAAACGTGAGCCTATAGAATATACCATCAAGACTATTGAAGATAAAATTCATGATGCATTAACTAATCAAACTTATCAAAACAACCATGATGGAGATCTTGAAATGGTTCCTATAGATGATATTGACCAAGTTGATGTTATATCTTCATATATCAACTATTCACGAGATTCTGGGGATTTACATGTCAATGAAGAAATTGGTGAGGATATGATGATTGATTTTGAAGAACCTATTAATGGAAATATATCGATTCTTGTTATAGATACAAATTTTATCATAAGTCATTTGCAAATTTTAGATGAATTAAAGGAATTAGCAATTGAATATGGGTTAAAGATTGTCATTCCATTAACTGTGATTCGTGAATTGGATGGGTTAAAGAATTCAAAACAAATTCAAGATTCTCCTAACAGAATTCTGAAAGGTTCAGTTGGTCAATTAGCAAGATGGGCTAATCAATGGATATATACTGCCTTTGCTAATAATTCTGATGTGGTAATTGGTCAGAAATTACGTCAAAGATTAGATAAGGATGTTGTTCAAGATGACGCTATACTTGATTGTTGTTTATATTTCCAAACCATGGGGAATTTGGTAGTTTTACTATCTAATGATAAGAATTTATGTACAAAAGCTTTATCCAATGATGTATTGACAGTTAGTTTTAAATCAAACATGTCAGCTAAACGTATAGCCAAAGTAATCTATCAAGAAAATGTCCATAGATTTGGTCATTTACATTCAGTAGCATCAATCCAACAACCACAGACACAACAACTAGCAAAAGTAGAACCTTCGCAAGAATGGATTGAAACAACTCAAAGAGTTAACCATATAGAAACGTTTGAACAAGCTTCAAATACAATATATACTGAAATTCAAATGATTCTACTTTCAGCAATACATCATTGTATGGAAAAAGAATATGGAGAATACGTAGAACTTTTAGGAGATTACGATAAACAATCAGTTGTAAACATGCATGATTGTTCTGAAGTGTTGATAAGATTTTGGTTTACTGTATTTGAACAATATTTTAAACTTGATCCCACAAAATTTGTTCCTTTTCGAGAAACAAGTAAAGGAAGAAATCTGAAAAAGAAACCAATATATGTTGATGTACCTAATAGTTCAGACAAATTAAAGGAATTTGTCAAGTTTTGGTCAAAATGTTTAAGTATTATTTATGATGCAGTAATGAATGAAACTCAACAAAAAGCCCTTGATGCTTTACTTGAAAGATGGGAGAAAATGGCTAGTAAATTCTAGATGTATGTAGCAAAAAAGATATAATGGTATAGCTAGTGTTATTTAATAGATGTGTAGAAATAAATAGAATAGTATCCTATCTAAGAGATCCAATCTTTCGTTTCTTCTTTGGTGGTGAAGGTGTGGTTGTTGCAGTAGTTGCAGAAGTTGCAGAAGTTGGAGAAGTTAATTTAGGATGAGACAGTTTTGGTCCCAATGTACCAAATTTAAACTTTTTCTTACTTGATATTGGAGAAATTGGAGATGGCGATAGATCCATACTAAACTTTAATGGACTTAATTCTTCTTGAATAATTTGTTCATTGGTATAAAATGAATTAGCAAATTTCCAATTGTTTCCAACAGCTTGATCGATATTTTTATTCAATTCTTCAATTTCTGTTCGTTTATTACTTGATCTTAATCTGCCATATTCAATAGAATTACTCTTTGTCCAACGATTGAGGTTAAATTGTTCCATTGCTTCTAAATCTGGTCGATTCATTCGTTTATATTTGTTAATTAATTCTAATCCATGAGTTTGTTTAAAGTTTTCACAAAGAAATTTAATAAACATATCCTTAATAATAATCATTTCTTGTAGATTGGTTATTTGATTAGTTAAGTATACATGGTTGGAAAATTGTTGATAATTTAACAGACTTAAGAATTCAATTGTTGTATCAGGTGATTGTTGAGTTAATGTAAATGTCCAATTAAAATCTTTAGTTAATTTACATTCAATATTATTGTCTATTTGTTGGAATTTTAGGTTATTATTTAATATTTCTTCTTCAAGGGTATGTAGTAACTTGGTTATATTGACATCTTCTAAACCATAATTAGAAGCTGCTGTAATTAATTCTTTTTGATTCAAATATTGACTCCATAATGATGTAAAATCAGTCAAATAAAAACTGTATCCATTGACAATTTTAAATCCATAAATACAATGTGGTTTACTCAATGGTAATTGCACTGATTTCCAAGTTGTTGGTAGTATCATTTCGCATACACGCAAACTTTTCCTTCTCTTTAGCCCCCAGTTTGTTAATACAACCTTCTTTTTTTGCTCTCTCTCTTTTCTTCTTCCTTCCTTTCTTCAATGATATCAAACAGATTGGTTTATATAATCGCATTCACATCGTCAATTTGGTTACTCATTCTGTATTTCTGTTCACAGGATGTCACCTACACCACTAAGAAACCTGAACTTTTGATTAACCGAATCCATGAGAAATACAAGGAACTTCCCAAGACACAACATCGACTTGTGGTTTCATTAGCAGGTATTCCAGGATCTGGGAAATCAACTTTAGCACATGAATTACTTACTCAGTTACAACCCATTCTCAACACCGTTATTCTTCCCATGGATGGGTTTCATTTAACTCGAGCAGAACTTGCCCACTTGCCTGATCCCCAAGAAGCATTCCGGAGACGTGGTGCTCCATTTACTTTCAATCCCCAAGGATTTGTTGATGTAATTAAGAAAATCAACGATCCTGAGTATCAAACACGTACCATATATGCTCCTTCATTCGACCATGCCAAGAAAGACCCCGTCGAAAGTGGAATCACCATAGAACCTGATGTTCAAGTTGTGATTGTTGAAGGTAATTACGTTAGTTTGAAAGATGATATTTGGGATGAAATTGAACTGTTTGTAGATGATACTTGGTTTATTCAATGTGATTTACCCTTGGCTAAACAAAGAGTAGTTAATCGACATCTACAAGCGGGTATTTCTCAAACTAAACAAGAAGCAATTGAACGAGTTGAAAATAATGATTTGATGAATGCTCAATATATTATTGACCATTCCAAACCAGCAAACCTAGTGATTGTTTCTACTTAGCACTTTTATAGACTTCTTTTTATTACTACAAAAAACAAACAAACAAAAATGCAAACTACTTACAATGACAATGCTATCTATCTTGGCTCCACGTTGTACTTCATCTTTATACCCATGGCAGATAATTCTGAATCCAAATATTTCAAAACAAATGGTATAGCCACCGTGGAAGTATCATCACCACCAACAAATTTCTTACCTTGTCCATCTTCCCAAATATCAGCATCAGAAGCATATCCTTGATAACTCTCCAACTTCACGGCACATCTTCTACATCTAACACTGGCCATGGTTCCAATTCTAGGCACCGTGGTTTGAGTAGTTAATATACTTCCACATGAACGACATATAGGTGTTTGAGTATAATCGGAACAATTCAATAAACGATCTTGTAACAAAAATGCTGTACCATGACCAATCAAAGCATCTCTTTCCATTTCCCCCACTCTAATACCTCCACTTCTCTTTCTTCCCTTAACTGGTTGCATAGTTAAAGAATTCACGGGACCAGTAGATCTTACTTGGAACTTATCATTAACCATATGTCTTAATCTTTGATAATAAACACATCCAATATAAATATCGGCCCTTAATTCTTCCCCAGTAGCACCAGAATACATGGGTTCATTACCATGATAATTATATCCCGCTTTTCTTAATTGTTCACCAAAATAATCTGCTGGAGTATCATCTTCACTGAATTTCCAAGGAGTAGAATCTTGAGCAATACCATGTAATGCCCCAGCTTTCCCAGCAAGAGATTCAACAAACATACCAATGGTCATACGCGAGGGGAAGGCATGAGGATTAATAATAACATCAGGTTGAATCCCGGTTTCAGAAAAGGGCATATCTATTTGAGGCCATTTTCTTGAACAAACCCCCTTTTGTCCATGTCGGGAACTGAACTTGTCACCAATTAATGGAGCACGAGTAATTCTATATTTAATTGTCAACATTTGTCCTTCCAGATCACCAGTATCATCGCCTAATAATTTAACTTCTTCAATATATCCTGGTTCCAGAGAATGATAAGTTTTAACTTTAGTTTTACCTAAAGTATCATCATAATAGGCAACAATTGGATCACCTTCTTCAACTTTAACTCCAATCAAGGGCAACCCATCCTCATCTAATTTCTCTTTCCAAGTTTCGGGCCATTCATCAGAACCAAATCCAAAATGTTGAGTAATTGGATCACCCCTTCTTCTTGATTGTCCCAAGTCAATTTTTTCCACTTTATACACAGTACCATATCCAAATCCTCGTTCATCAGCTGATTTATTAATAATCATAGCATCATCCATATCATACCCAGTATAAGAAATAACGGCAACAACAGCATTCATACCATTGGGGAAGTTATCCATACCATAATCATCGTATAAGTTAGCTTTAACAATGGGAGTTTGTCCTGTTTGTAAACGATACAATTTATTATCTGATCTATGAACAAGGGCAGTTCCTGGAGTCCCCATTGTTTGTTTACCCATTTGACATTGATACATATTTCTTGGTGATTGATTAAAATCAGAAAATGGTGTTAAATTGGCCAAAATGGATAAAATGTTTGTTGGAGTGAATTCAACATGACTATGGATATTATTTTCAATTTCTTCAGGTGTAACAGCGACATTCATATAAACTTGTTCAAAGGGACCTAAAATGTCTTGTTTATTTAATGGTAAGTATTTAACTGGTCTCATCATACGAGATCTACCACCAAATAAGTATAATCCAGGGTATTGACCCTTGGAACTTGGTGGAACATATCCAATTTCTAAATCAAGAGGTAAATCATGGGTACCATCAACTTTCCAAAAACGTAAAGTATCAGCGACAATCTTACCTTGTTCATGAGTAGTCCAACCAACGATTTTCCCATCTAATTGAACACAACATAAATTAGGTCCTGCAGCAAAAGAATCTGCAGGTGATATACCTAATTGGGCTAAGGCATGAGGTACTGCACTTACATCACTATCTTCAGTGGCAATCTTACATTTATGAGCTAAATGGTTTAATAACCCACAGGGGGACCCATCGGGAGTATGTACAGGACATAAAAACCCCCAAGATTCAGGTAACAACTTTCTTACAGTAGTGGTTTTCAATTCAGCAAAGAAAGAACCACGATGAACCATTCGGAAATGAGATATAAATCTGTAGAAATTGATCTTTTCGGCAACAACAGTATACCCTGAGACTTGTTGTAAATCTAATCCAGATTGTGATACTAAATTACCGGTAGATAAAAAGTACTGTAATTTTTGACCAATATTTTCATTTATTCTTGAGAAAACTCTCGTCATATATTTCCGATCATTGAAATTAATAGCTACACCTCGATTTATATCTGATGTGATTTGAAGTTTAATATTTTGTAAATATTCTTCAATTTTCTCTTTAATAATCATTCCATAAAGGAAACCACCAAGTAAAACTTCTTGATGTTGGGTAGCATCAGGATTATCAGGAGAACAATCTCCCGCAACCAAAGAATATAATTTTCTAATCATGAAAAGTAACATTCTAAATTTATCGACATTTTTAGGTAAATGAACAAGAACAATTCTTTGTAAAACTTCTTTACCAACATCAATATCTGAAACATCAGGCGTAGCACCAAATACTACTCGAAATTTATCACCTAAATATGCCAAAGTTTCTTGTTTAGAATATAAATTATAACTTTTGTAAGTACGTAACAACAATTCTAAACGATCAGTTAAAAATGAATTATCAACATCATTCCCCACAATTCCATCGAAAATTTCTCGATCATTTGTTTCCACAAGTGCTTTTAAAATCATAACTACAGGAACCAAATATTCATTCTTTCTCCATGAGAATCTAAATGTAACATTCCCATCATTTAAATAATGTAAGACATTTGTTTGAGAAGTTTGATCTGGTCGAACACATCTGATTTGAATCCCATATTTACTATAACTAGCACCACGATTCCCAAAACTAGGACGGATTAATGCCATTGGATGGTTTCTTCGTTGAACAATCAACATTCTAATTAATTTTTCAATCCCATTAACTATGAAATATCCTCCTAATTCGTCACTTTCCTCCTTAGCTTCAACCAATTGCTTTGGAGTTAATTTTTCTAAATGACATCTATTACTTTGAAGCATTATAGGAATTTGACCACCTTCTCTGATTTCACTAACTTCTTCACCATCATTGACACTCCATGTGACCTTCATCATTAATCTACTTCTATAAGTACTCATTCTTTCTCTACATTCACTAGGAAATGTTTTTCTATTAAGACTAAGTTTATCAGTACTTGGAACAGCAGGTTTGGCCAATTGAACACTTTCTACACGAATAGATAATTTATTACCTAATCTATCACTAGCTTCTGCAGTATCAAATATCGTTTTGGTACCAATATCTTTAACCCCAAGATTCAATAACCCTCCACCTGGTCCTGATGTTAAGGCATTAAATGAACCAATATGAGGGGAAACTGCATCGGCTAAAAAGGGGTAAGATGATTTATCATCAGGAGGGTTTTGGAAACGAGCTTCTCTCTCTAGTGTCCTAAACTGAGCTCTCATTTTGGGCTTGTCTTTGAAAGGAAGGTATAGAAATATGAAAAAATCGAAATTTTAAAAAATTTTTGGGATGAGATTTTTCTACGATGGAGTCACGTGATTGAACGAACCAAAATATTTAGATTTTAAAACTCTATGAAATAAAACAAAGAGAAGAGTTGGAGCTTACAACTTCACACCATGGCCAATTCTCGATATGAATATGTCAAACAATTTGAACGAGAGAATTACTTACTTCCAGACACATATATAGTGATACGAGTAGATGGGAAGGGATTCCATAAGTTTTCCTCTTTTTACAACTTCACGAAACCCAATGATCTTCAAGCGTTACAAGTGATGAACCAAGCAGCTAACAAGATAATGTCCAATTATAGTGATGTCATGATGGCCTATGGTGATTCTGATGAATATTCTTTCCTACTTCGTAAACCATGTGAATTATATGAACGACGAGAAATGAAATTATGTACATTATTTGCTAGTTTAATGTCAAGTTATTATCAATTTTATTGGAATCAACAATTTCCAAACAAACAATTAGTTGAAGATCATTTACCAGTGTTTGATGCTCGAGCAGTAATATATCCCAGTTTTCAACATGTTCGAGATTATTTCAGTTGGCGACAAGTTGATTGTCATATAAATAATTTATATAATACAACATTTTGGAATCTTGTAATTAGGCAAGACATGACTCCTCAACAAGCAGAACAAAAGTTAATGGGGACAGTTAGTTCTGATAAGAATGAAATATTGTTTCAAATGGGGATTAATTATAATAATGAATTGGAAATATTCAAAAAGGGAACAATTTTCGTACGAGAATTTATTGAATATATTCCTAAACAAGATTCAAATTTAAGTTCACGTCAGAAATCGAGAGAGGATAAAAAGAGAAAGAAAGCTCAAATTGTAGAATATCATGTTGATATAATTAATGATGATACTTGGTGGGAACAAAGACCTTGGCTAAAGGATTAGTGTCTACAAAATAACTTCTTCCAAATATATATATATGTGTATTAAATAAACAATTACTAAACAACCCAAATAATAAAAACTAAAAAATAAAAAAACTGAAGTCAGTATAAATATATAAATAATCAACAGAATTAAAACAATCAAGATAAAGAAAAATCGAAAAATAATAATAAAATACACACTGTAACTGTGTGTTGTTCCTAATGATTCTCTGTATATATGTTGTAAACCCCCTTTAAATATGAATTGAATCACTAAATGAATGAAGTGTAGATGCTGTGGATGGTAAACATCCTGCAACTACAGGTGTGCTAGGTGTTGAAGCTGCACTATTGGAATTGGATGATGGAGCAGCTGGTGATGAATTTGAACTATTGGCAAAACAATAATTGTTAAGTAAATCAGCATAACTGACACTAGAAAATTCTGGTTTTCCTGTTGTTGTGGTGGTGGTGGTGCTTGTTGTATCCTTCTTTTGTTGTCTTTGTCTAAATGATTGAGAATATTTTGGTCGAGAGGGAACTGGTTGGTTGGCGACTGATGTCACATCACTGGATGAAAATGAAGTTTTCAAAAATGGACGTTGTGGTTTACGATCTTCAAAATTGTTGTGCACAGAAAATGAAAATCTTTGTTGTTGTGGAGCGGTCGTGGTATTAGTGCTAGCAGTAGTCACAACTGGGGGTCTTCTTGCTAAATATGCATCAGATTTGGAAACTTGTTGATGTAAAATCAATTTAGAAATCAATTCGTTAAACTGAGGAAATTCTTCAGGCTCCTTTTTCGGGGTAGCTTCACTCACGCTTGTCTTCTTTGGTGGTGTATAAGTATACGACTTAATCCCATTAACCATGGTCAACTTAAATTGATAGTTTGCTCCACCATTATTATCCCAATAAACATCGTCACCAACTTCATACTTGATACACATTTGTAAATCAATAGCATTAAATCCATCATATCTATTAGAAATCAAATCATCGACATTGATCTTAAATTTAAATTGATCAACATCACCAATGGACTTAACATATGAAATAATTGCATTACCACCAAAAACCACACTTGTTTTCCAATTATTCAAGGTCAACTTTATCGAAATCTTCTTTTCAAATGCTAAATTTTTAACATTGACTAAACCATAAAGATATGTCATACCATCAGTTTTTAATACATATGCACTAGGTAACCAAACAATCAAATCTTTAAAATTAACAATCTTGGGAATATTATGACTCGTCAATCTATATTCTCGCAAGGAATTAGAACCACATAATGCCTTAGGAGTTGACCAATATTCATCTTCATCGTCACTTGAAGTAGAGGAAGACGATTCCATTGATCCATGCCAATTCCAATCAAAATAATCTCCCTTGGGTTTAGATTTAAGAAATCGGAATTCTTCATCATCATCCAAATCGTCATCCTCACCATATCTTCCTGAAGGAGGGGAATGCAAGGGTGTAGATGCTGTTGACGACACGGTAGCGGGAGATTCCATACCATCGAACATCTTAATATTTGTCAATCTTGAAGCAAATCTTACTGATTTTCGAGCAGGTAATTGTGGTGTGGACAATGATCTTTGTAACAATTGCGGTAATTTCAAGGAAGATTTAACTAATTCTCCTGATTTCTTACGTACCAACCTTGGTGCCATAACATAACTAGTTGAAGAACATGAAGAAGATGTGGAACAAGTCAGGGACATTGATGTACTAGAACTACTATCTTGAGAATCCAGTTCTTGTAACCCCTTGGGAGGAACATAATAATTGGGAAGTGGGATTGTCCTCCTCACAGTCAGATTGGCATTAACAGTTATTATAGTAGGAATATTTGTTGTGTTTGTTGTGGTGGTTATAGGAACTTGATGGGGTGGTGGTGTTCCCAGAGTTAATTTAATGGTACTAGCATTGGAATCTAGTGATTCATTAGAGGAAGCAGCTTCTCTTTGTGTATAAAGGTTTGATGCAATGAGATTGGAGTATGTTAAAGGCATGGGCCCTCCCTTTGTTATTGTGGTTGACATTTAAACTATTACAAAAAAACAAAAATTGGAATTGTGGGAAATGAAAAATAAATGCAAAAAAATAATGAATGTGTGTAATGCAAAGGGTGTGTGTTTGTATGTATGTGTTTATGTGAATATGAATATGTCTCCAATAACTTGTGAGTCCTTCTAGTTAAATGGTTTTGTCTGTTGTATTTTTATTTGAAATTGGTCTTTTGTGAACACAATCAAAATGAAATTAAACTTCCCAAAAGGTTTTAAATTAAAAAATTCCACTTCTTTGTTTTGCGTGATTTCTTTTATTGTTTCTATAATAAATAATAATAATAATAAAAACCTGATTCCTTTCCTGCACAGCTTGCTTTTTGTGATTTTTCGAAGCAACAAAAGAAAAAAAGAAAAGCGAATGAGGGGGAAGATTATGTGTTTGTGTGGTGAGTATTGCTTTGTGGAAGTAGTGTTATGGTGTGTTTCTGTGTGTGTGTGCGAAAAATAAAATAGTGGGCGCACACTTTCTGATTAATTAGCAAAAAAAACAAAAAAAAAATTTCCTTACGAGTTTGTTCTTTTAGGGAGTTCTTTTTTTTTGTCCTTTAGGATGGAATTAAGGGGGATGGAATCAGACACGTAGGAACTGATATATGACTAAGTTGTTTTT
This sequence comes from Spathaspora sp. UFMG-CM-Y285, assembly GCA_002911495.2. NCBI lineage: Eukaryota > Fungi > Ascomycota > Pichiomycetes > Serinales > Debaryomycetaceae > Spathaspora > Spathaspora sp. UFMG-CM-Y285. The sequence goes on from PPUV02000010.1 coordinate 142,755, forward strand.
CTTCGAACTTATACCAGATAAGTTCTTATATAAATAAGATAGTTGTTTTCCTTTTTAACAAGAAAAGTGAAAATAAAACCAGGTTTTTTTTTTCAATCCATGGAAAGCTGGAATTCGGAATTTATTTATAATTTTAAATGGCATGTAATATTTTTATTTTAGTCTTTCTCTACACACAAAAAAAATTGAATTTAATTTAATTTAAAAAAAAAATATATTACACAAGTGGCGGTGGGAAAAACTACCACAAATTCCATTCGGGGGAAAGTGGGAAATCCGGACGCAAAAAAAAATAAAATAAAATAAAATAAAATAATAATCTTAAAACTTAAAGAAAACAATGAAAAAAAAAGAAAAGAAAAAAAAATGCCAGTTTATTGACTCAGAAACATGCATTGTTACAAATTTTATTTTTTTATTTCAATCTTGCAAAAAATGGTAAAATTTCATAGAGATAATGGGACAACCAAAATACCAAAAAAAAAAAAATAATTTGTAAATATGTGTGTGTATAGTTAAACACATACTCCCACATTCCCAGGACGTGTGTATGTGTGTGTAAAATGTAACTGGTGGATACAATTACATCACCACATCTTCAATTGGAAAATCATGATATTTTTTTATATCATGACCTGTTAATTTCACTGACGATACTTTACTTGAGCAAATATAAACATGTCTCTACTTGGTATGAGAAGTTTAAGGGAATTAAAAAAAAGCTAAAATAGAACAAAAAAAAAGAAACAGAAAAAATGACCTGAGTGCGGTTTGTAACCAGCATAAAAAATAATCCTAAAAGAAAATTTTAAACCTGGAAAAATATTTTCTTTACATAAGGATATATCAATGCTAAGCAAAAAAAACTATTCGGAGAAAGATACCGCGTCCGGCCTCGGCGGAAGTGATGTCTTGATTGATGTATTGAAATGTTTCTTGATACAAGGGTATGGATACAAGTGTTTATGTTTCACATTTCACTTCTATTTCTTTACAATGCTAGCACGTTTCTTCTTCTTCGGGGGGTGAAAGGGGTAAAAACCTTAATGGATGACAGAGTGAAGGAATAGTATCATTTGCAAGTGGAATTAATACAAAAATCAAGAAAAAGTTACAAGTACGTCAACGTGATTACCTGTAGGAAAGAAGATCTTGGACCACGCGGATCATTCTCATCCATTATGTTGTTCCATGTATGTTTCTCATAAACAAGGTAGGGAATTTGAGGCAAGTTTGTTTTTGATAAAGAGAGGGGTTTGAATTTGGAGGTATTTGCGCTCATCACCAGGGTTTGTATATTTGCAGACAATTTCTTTTTCTTGTGAAATCAACTGCTGGTAAGTTTGATGTTTCATGTTGTGATTGTCCAGCATGTCCTTTCATATTGGACTTATCACCCTCTTTAAATAATAGTTATACGTCACTACTTCAAGGGCAAGGTCTTGCGTACTATCTATGCGCGGTTAATGATTTCAGAAAAAAAAACCACAATTTTGCCTTTTTTTTCTTTCTTTTACTTAAAAAATATTCTTACATATTTCCTTCTATGCATTTACAACAATGGTGGCTTCGCCTGCAAGTGAATGTATTGTCTAGATTAAATTAAAAACCATACGCATTTTTCTCTTGGGTATTTACCACATCATAAAAATAACCGGATCTCCCCCTCAAAAAACAAACAATGTTGTCTCACCAAAACCATTTTTTTGCCCAAGGTTTTTCCCTGCTTAGGTCCCTACAATATCCCAACAATACCATATTTTTAACACTATTAAGGTTTTTCTTTTTTTTCTTGTTGTTATTCCGGTTTGCACGACTTACATTAAATGGCCCTATTTTTTTTGATGTATGAATCTTAAACTTGTAGATATCCGTATCTGGAGTATTATTCAATTGCCCCTTCCCCCCCCTATTTACGTCGGAAGTTATCTCCACTGGTAGTTTAAATACAACATAAAGAACACTCTCGCACCCCTCTTTTCGGACTACTAATTATGGCATTTTATTTTACTGCCAAGGCATTTTTTTTCTTGGATAACTAAATTTGGCCGTAAAAAAAGAGGAAAAAAAAAACAAGGCGAAAAAAATTAATGCCATAGAATTTGAGATTTTTCTTGAAAAACAATCAAGGATACGCGAGAAGTACCTGGGCTACACCTACCTTGCCATTGAATGACAGGTCGGCTTCATTGTTCCATCCCCATGGAGTTTTTTTATTGTAATCGTGTGTGTGTATGTGTATGTATGTGTGTGTTAATTCTGTCATCTTCTTTGTTTGAGCCAAATCGGCTTTTACCCATAATTATTTTTTTGAAAACTTTCCCGAAATTATCCTACACACGTTCCAAACCACACAAAATAAAAAAAAAATTCTTTTTTTTGTTATTGACGAAATAAAAAAATATTTTATTTGGTGGGAAAACATTATAGAAAAATAACACACTTTTTTTTTCTTATTTCATCCTGTAAGGGGAGATACCACACACCGCATTAACATTTCTGCAGTGAGTCCAGAAAAAGTAGGCGATCGCCCAGAAATCAATTCACACAAGGGGTGGTGGGTGGTGTTTGTGGTGGGGGGATGGGATGGGATTTTACAACAATAAAAAATAAGCTTTTCGACATAGGCGAGAAATAGTATATTAGTATATCGGAATCAGACGATGCCCCTGATAAGGTAAACCCGTAAACACGTTTAGACTTGCAAACAAAAAGAAAAATAGTCAAATAAGGAAATGTTAAATCTTACATTGAGCTTTAAAGGGTGATGGAAATATGAAGATTACGATTTTACAATTTCGGAAACTGAAATAGAATTTTTTTCATTGTCAGCCATTTTCCCCCACCATTAACAATATATTTTATTGCACAAAACAAAAATCTCATTGTTCTGCAGATAGTGCTAGTTTATTTTGCAGTCAAAAAAAAAAGAGAGGAGAAAAAAAAGATAGCTGGTGCTATTGGACCAGCCAACTTGTTTTACAAGATTGAAAGTTTCATGTTTTACAATTGTTTCAAGCATTCAATGGAGGTGAAAGTTAGTGTCATCACTGTTCTATAACTTACAGCGAAAGGAGAAACCTTTTATCATTTACAAATTAGCCAGATTGGGAAAAGCATATTATTTTTTATAAACCCAAGCCAACAAAAAGGAGAATCAAGAACAATAAGAAAAATATTAGTGTGTATATTTTCTTTTTGAATCATCTGGGGTAAGCTTTGTTTATCCAAGAAGTTGCTAGGAGGGATATATTGTTGCATTTTCCATAATCAAATTTGTGGAGAAGAATCAAGGGGAATGTAGTGAGTCTACCCCTATTGAGATTTTTAAACTAATCTCACAACCATCGTAAAAGAATATTCTGGCAAACTTAAAGTCAAAATCCAAAATCAAACTGTCAAAAAGATTGCCAGCATTGAACAGAGATTGTAAGTTGTGTGACTTTGTAATTGCCAGTATAACTTTCGTATATGTTATCTAGTAGTATAATATATCACAAGTAGTGTATTGTTAACCCAACAAATTAAACTCTCTTAGAAAAATAAGTTACCCCAGAATTTCCATTCCACAAAACAATATTGACTTGTTATTTTTATAAGTTTAAAGAAAAGGTTAAATTTAGAGAATAACCCCTCTCTCCGTCTCTATCTCTTCTATATTGCTTTTTCTTTTTCTTTTTTTGAAAAATTTCTATTTTCGCTCTATCTGAAAAGTTTGATGAAAATATTTTTCAATGTGCTGGTCCTTAAACTGTTAACTCCCCAGACTTTATTTTATTTTATCCCTGAATTCTGTTTGTTTTTTTTTTTGATGTTGTGTTTTTTACGCAATCAACATTAACAAAAAAAAGCTTGATTTTTTGAACCTACCTTGATAGGAATTAATCATGTTTCTATTTAAAGAAATCAAATCTACCTATTCAATTAAGTTTTTAAGTTAACCTTCAACTGAGGAGGGAAACGTTTGATGTTTCTCAAAGCTTAACCTCAAATAATATCCATAAAATCTACAAGAATAACCGGATATTCCAAAGGTAAAAATAAAATTTAAAATTAAAATTCCCTAGTTAATAATTATAAACAGAACCAAAAAAAAAAAAAAATAATTTGAAAATAGCGCTATCAATAAATCTAGATCCTTTTTTTTTCTACTTGCTTTTTCTTGGTCTTCACAAAGGATGTATTAACATGCATTAACAATCACCCCACGATAAAGTAATTTCTATTTTATTTTTTTCTTTTCAAGTAAACTATTCAATATCACGTTGTTCTATGTATAAACTACTTCCATTGCGTTTGTGATACATATTTCCAATTATGAAGCCCAGAGTTAGTTTATAAGTCCACATCTCACCACTACCAACGTATGTCTAAGAAAATAAAAAGAAACTGGTATTTCGAAAATTATTTATTTTTTTTCCTTTTCTTTTCTTTGTCAAAAATACGACTTGCAAAAAGAGAGATGAGTCTACAAACCTCGTGCTATTTCATATCATGGAAATATGAAATAGACAATCAACGGTAAAGTGGGGGTATTTCGGAAAAGAAAACAAAAAAAGAAACTATAGATTTGCTAACTAACTATTAACCCATCTAATTCTTTGCAGCATCTTCTTTTAAAGTGACAATTCTATTCAAAATTAGTTTGTTTTCTGCACTATCTTTATCAACACAGAAATATCCTTCTCTTAAAGCTTGGAATCTAATAGTATTAACTCCCTTAGCTTCCTTAATATTGAAATCACTTCCAGGAATTTCAATATTTAACGGTGACTTGCTTTTAACTTCTTTAAAACTTGATTCAATCACAGCATTGGTAATTACATGTTCAGAATCAGGATTAATATCACTCAAGAATCCATCTGGGTGTGCCAGAGGGTTTTCACTATTGAATAATTGATTGTAGATACGGACTTGATCAATGTGAATTGCCGAATCTTGAGGAACCCATTGAATATAAGTCTTCGGTTTCTTATGATTTTCATTTTCATAATTAACATGAACTCGAGTAATGTCACCGAGTTTCTCAACCGATTTAAAACTAATGTTGTAAGGAACTTTGATTAAACCTACTGGTTGACCCGGTGCTAATCGGAAATAATTAGCATCAGCAGCTTCAAAACGAACATCATTAGCATCGATATAGATCTTGTTGGAGAACTTCACCTTACGATAACCAAATTTTTCTTCTCCTTTACCTGGTTTATAGGGAATTTCAATATCCAAGGAAAATTCCTCAGGTAAATTATCTATAACAACTTCAATTGGATTTAATATCATCATTAATCTAGGAGTAGTTTGATCAAGATAATTACGAACAGCACTTTCAAATCTAACAACTTGAATATTGGTTGTTGAAGTCGTAACCCCTAAAGTATTAATAAATGATAAGATAGCTCCTGGAGGGACACCTCTTCTTTTAATACCTTCTAAAGTATATAATCTTGGATCATCCCAACCTCTAACATATTTCTCATTGACTAATTTGGCAATCTTACGCTTTGACATGATTGTTCCGGTAATGTTTAATCTTCCATATTCACGTTGTGGTGGACGATAAACATAAAGAGCATCACAAAGCCATTCATATGATTGTCTTGATAAGATAAACTCAGTAGTACATAATGAATGAGTGATATTTTCCAAGGAATCAACTAAACAATGAGTGAAATCATAGGTAGGATAAATCTTCCATTTATCACCAGTACGATGATGAGGAGTGTTTAATACTCTATAAGCGACCAAATCCCACATTTGGGGAGAGTCTGATTGTAAATCTTGTTTCATTCTAAGTGTAGCTTCACCTGATTTATATTTTCCATCTTTCATATTGGTAAATTCAGTTAAATTGTGTTCTACAGTTTGAGATCTATGAATACAAGCTTTTCTTTCACCACCTGGTGTACCATCCTCTTTCATACCACGATTAGCCTTGACTTCTTCAGCAGTACAATGACATACATATGCTTTACCATTTTCAATAAGTTTAACAGCAAGAGCATATAATTGATCGAAATAATCTGAAGAATATGTGATTTTCCAAGGTTTATAACCTAACCATTCAACCATATCTTTGATGGAATTGAAATAAACTTCTTCTTCCGCTTCCGGATTAGTATCATCATATCTAAGATAACAATTCCCCTTATGGAATTGAGCATATCCAAAATTAACCATAATAGCTTTGGAATGACCAATATGAAGAAATCCATTAGGTTCAGGAGGGAAACGTGTATGGACTTTACCTTGAATGAAATCACGATGAGGTTCAAGTAATTCAGGGTACATTTGAGGTTCTTGACCGGGTTTATGTAAATCACCAAGGAAACCTTCAGAAAACATTGACCGTTCATGTTCAACTGTAGTGGTTGTTGCTTTCTTAGCGTCAGCTTTTGGTTTCTTTTCCTTTTTTACGACATCTCTTTCGTCTTTAGGTCCTAATTTTTCCAAGAATAAACCGTCAATTGTTGGTTTAAACAAGTTTGGTGCTGCCCATTTAAGATCAGGTAATTTCTTAACTTCACCAAGAACTTTAGGTAAGATTGAATATCTTTTACTTTCCAATTCACTTTTAATTGAATCTAAATATTTCAAAATTTCCCTCTTGACATCATCTTCACTTAATTCAATACCAACACCAGCAACTTCATTAAACTTATCAATAGTAACATCACTGTCTTCGGGCAACCCCTTTAAATACTTTACTGCTTCCAGAATTTGTAAATTTGTCTTGACACGACCATCCAAAATGGCATCAGTGATTAATTTACGATGAGGAATCAAATTACCTTTACATTCAACTGCTAATTGATGCAAAAGTGCTAATTGTTTATCATTATATGTGTCAACTTTAGCTTCATCATGAAGGATTTCATAAAGAGAAGTAGAAACTTTTTTGTTCTTGATAATTTCCTTGGATTTGTTTTCACCAAAACCAACCTTATTAAACAAGTCAATCAATTCGTCAGACATTGTGTGAAGTATGTGAAGAGAAAACTGTGTGAAAAAGATTTTGTTTCTCATTTTCTTTAGCATGTTTTTTTTTTCTTTATTTTGCGAAGATATATCGTGTGTGACTCAAAATGACAGGGAGCTACCACTTACAAGAAATATATTGATTTGGTGGTGATTGTGTGAATATCTTGCTTGTGAAAGGGGGTTGGTAGGTGTAGTAATAAGTTGATAAGTTGATAAGTTAATAAGTTAATAAGTTAATAAGTTAATAAGTAAGTTAATAAGTGAATAATCAAGTTTCTGTTGTTATCTTGTCTTTTCTTATTTTAGTACATTTTTGCAGATTTTTCAAAAGAATATATTGACCTAGAAATAATTGAAGACATCTCCAGAAAGAATTGCTGATATTAGATTTAGATACAAAGTTTGGGTTTTCTCTTTTGGTGCAGTCAATTACCACTATGCAAATTCACCACTCTCTGATCTAAGTGAAGATTTTGCAGCAATTAAACCCAAAATTTACTCAATTCTTTGACTATCTTTACAAGACAAACGTCATTTGCAACCTACAAGTTCTTCACCAATAAATATTCTTATATACATCTATCAAAAACTCATCTTTTAAACCCTAAAAACTTAAATAATTCTCGTGCAAAAGCTGGTGGATTATCAAGATATAAATGATGTCCTGCATTAGGCAATATACTAAAACTAGCCAATTTCTTATCACCTTGTTTTATTGAAATATCATTAATTTCATTAGTCATTTCTAAACCTGCTTCATCATTCATCCAATCTTTATCTCCATACATCCATAATGTAGGAATACCCATTTTGACAAATTTTTCAGGACATCTATCTAACAAAGGTAATTTAGCTAATGCTCCAACACCTAATACTCGAGTAAGAGCATATTCCCCCGATCCCTTTCCATTAAAGATTCTATACATGTAATTATGTACATTTTGGAAATGTTGTTGATCTTGATAATAAACATGAGCAAATCTATGAGTTGTCCAACCAGAAATCATTTTGGATTTAATAGGACCGAGATTACGTACAATGGAGAAAGGGGAAAAGTTACGTTCCCACATAAAATCAATAATTTTTCTTCTTCTTGTCTTGGGTTCTTCTTCAGGTTCCGGAGTAGGTACAGAACTAAGAGGTTTACCACTAACTATTTCTTCTTGACTAGCCAATACTTCTTGTTCAATTGAAACAACAGGACTTAATCTATTTTCCAATTGTTGCTGAGCCAAGGAAATACCTGCAGATTCTTGTTCTTTCAATAATGAATGGTTATGACGTTCAACCCCGACGGGACTTAACAATACTAATTTCTCAACTAAATTATGATGTACTCCTGTAGCAGCATCAATTAATTTTTGGTTATATTTAAGAGTATAAGCACAACTTAAATATCCACCAAATGAATGACCAATCAACACAAATCTATTAATATTTCTTTTCTTTCTCCATTCTTCAATAGAATCAAGAAACCAATCTTCAACTTTATATATGTCTTCTTTGGTATTGGAAGCAAATCGAGGAAAGTTTGGTCGAGCACTAAATCCAAATCCAAGTAAATCGATCGCATGAATCTTTATACCTGGAATAGAAGACAATGAATCAAAATTATCAATGAAAAGACCCAAAGAAGCAGCATATCCATGTACCAACACTACTTCTTTACTTGCAGGTAATCCATTACTATTAACAACAGCATTAGTATCCTTTTCAATATTTTCAATAAATAATTCATGAATGTATTTACCATCACCTAAATCAGTATTAATAATCGAGGCCCGTCTTTTCCCATCTGATTCAGGAAAGAAAGACAAATGAGATAATAAATTAGCTTCAACTTTTTCATCAGAATAATTGGAATATATACTTTGTTTAAACCAATCTATTGCTGAATCTTTCCAACTGTATATTGGTCGTTTTCTACCATCATTAAATTCACTCTGCTTGTTCCTCATCCGTTTCATAGCATCCGGTTGTCCTTGTGTGTGTGTTTCTGTTTCTGACATGGCGAGTGTGTTTAGTTTTGAAAGAAAACTTTGAAAGTCTTGTGAGATGGCGATTTTCTGTTATTTATGTATTCGGAATTAAAACTTGGCCAAAATCGGAGATATGAAAAAATTACAATTTCCGAACAATTTCTTTTTCGGTGATAAATTCTTATAGACGGTGCGGAAGCAAAAGTTGTTGGGTGCGAAAGTCTCCCGCCAACCGTAGCAACAACACAGCCTACTAAAAAAAAAAAGAAATGTAATAACTGCGCCGCTTTGATATGTCTTATCTTGTACTCAAATGTTTTACGAGATTGATAGATTATAACAATGAACCGTAGTTAAACGTTTTTCTCATAACCATACAAAATGTCATGACTAGCTTCCTCCCCACACTTTTATGTTTGCTATAATGATATCATTTCTTTTTGCAGTTGATTCAGACAAATAATATAAAATGATTGATATTGTCCTTTTGTTTCAATTGTTTCAGTTTATACTTTATTATTCACACACAAAATGGTTTCCATCTATAAAGCAACAGGTCCACCACCACCTTATAAAGAAACTCATATCGATGATAAAGCTACGCAAGAAATTCAAGAAGTACCACAACAGCAAAAGAAATCAGGTTGCTTTTTTAAACGAAGAAGAAATTTAATTATGATGGGAACAGGGGTATTCTGGCCCATGGGAAGATGCTGTTACAAGAAGAGAAACTGCCAAAAGACTACCACTTCCGGATGATTACAGTATATTAATACTTGATTTGCAGGTTAGAGGTTTACATGTTACTTAAGAGCAGATCACCTGATTGAATCCTGCATATATATCTTTTTTTTTTGGAACAATTTTTTTTTTCAGTCTGCTTGGTTAGGCAGAAATTTTTCATTGAGATTGTATCAAAATTTTTTTTAATGCTTTATTTTCTTTTTCTCTTCTTTCTTCTCTCTATATACAAATAAGATAGAATTATACAAAATGGTATGTAAGATCCTCCATGTATAGCTTGAGACATATATATATCAAGTCATTCAACATAGTAATGAACAACATGTACTAACTCACGACTCAGGACGCTAAAACTCCAGTTACTTTAGCTAAAGTTATCAAGGTCTTAGGTAGAACCGGTTCCAGAGGTGGTGTCACCCAAGTCAGAGTTGAATTCTTAGAAGATGCCTCCAGAACTATTGTCAGAAACGTCAAGGGTCCAGTCAGAGAAAATGATATCTTATGTTTGATGGAATCTGAAAGAGAAGCTAGAAGATTACGTTAAGAGTGCTATACATTACCTGTCACATATTATCATAATTTTTTATATATATATTCAAAAAGCAATATTATGTATCCTTGGGTTTTTAAAAAGGGCTTAATGGAATAGTTTCATTTTAATATAAACAAATCATTTTGAAAAAATTGAACTGTGTTCAGAAAATAACATATACAAACTTGAATAACCCATGGCAGTCCTTGATATATCTTCATCACGATCAACTTAACTAGATCAAGAACTTCAGGATAACCATATTCGAGTATTGCAATGTTAAAATCTTGTAGTTTGTAGTGAATAAAAAATTTCTCTGTACGCGCGCGGCACGTGCAAACTGTTTTTCTTAGGCTTGCAGCCCTAATCTCGTGTCAGTGTCTCAAAAAACTTACACCCATTCTTCTGTGTCGCGACAACAACAATTAAATTGTCACTTTCTGTAATTTCTCGCAACAAAAATCACAAGTTGAGAATGAAGTAAACACGATTACGTCAACCACAACACAATCAATTAGATAAAATTTTGGGACATGTCGGATTTGGAGGATGATTTGTTAGCCTTAGCTGGAGGAGATGATGATTATGATTCTGATGAAGCTATTGCTTCTACCAAGCGTAAGACCAGAGCTGATGATGATGAAGAAGAAAGTAGTGACGATCAGGTATTGTCTAAACGTAGAAGAGCCGATGCATCCGAAGGTGAATACGAAGAAGAAGAAGAAGATGATGATGATGAAGTAGAAGCAGAATTGATCAATCCATACCCACTTGAAGGTAAATACAAGGATGAACAAGATCGAGAAGAATTGGAATCAATGGATGATTTTAAACGAGAACAAATTATTTTTGAACGTACTCAAGAAATGGAACGGTATAATGAAAAGAAGTATTTACAAGAAAGAATGAAACAACAAAGAAGGTTAACTGAAGTTAAACCTTCAAGAGCATCTACTCGAGTGAAAACTAGTATTAAACCTGATAAGAGAGATAAATTGTCAGAATTAAAGAAACAACGTGAACAACATTCCAGAAGACAAACAAGAAAGAGAGAAGAACTATATGAAGAAGAACTGGAGGAAGAACTGGAAGAGGAAATTGAAGAAGAATATGACGATGATGATGATGCATATGATGCCGAAACAGTTACTTGGGGTGGTGTGTCTAAATCCAAACCTAAAAAGTCAACTGAATTAGCTAAAATCGATGATGTTAATCGTGTTAGAGTAGGTAGATCCATTTTAACACAATATTGTTTCTACCCAGGATTTAACGATGTTGTATTAGATACATTTGCCAAGATTAATCTTGGAATGGACAAGAGAACAAGAAGACCCTTGTATAGAATGGTTAAAATAATTGATGTTAAATCTATTCCGGAAAAATCTTATCGATTAAATAATTCCAATTGTGATTTATTCTTTACTGTGAGTCAAAATCGTCAGCAAACTAAAGATTTCCCTATAAGTGTATTTTCCGATTCTATCATTACGCAGGAAGAATTCTCGAGATATTTAGATGAATTGAATAAAACTAATGAATCAATTGATTATTTAGATGATGTCAATGAAAAATTTGAACATTTACAACATTTCTTTAATAAAGGTATGTCTGATAAGGATATTAATGAAATGCTTGCTCGTAAAAAGAAATTACAAGATCAACGAGAGATTTCTGGATATGATGCTGTTGCCACCAAGGCGAAATTAATGGATGAATTAAAAATTGCCAAACAACAAGGTAATAATAATAAAGTTCGTGATTTAATTGGTAAGTTAAAGAAAATTGATGCAACATTGAATGAACAAACTCAAACAAATGCTACATCTGATTCATATAGTTCCATGTCTAAACTTAATGAACGTAATAGAAAATTAAATCAAACTAATATTAGAAAAGCTGAGATTAAATCAAGAAATACTGGACAAGTAATGGATGATGGAGATCCATTCTCAAGATTGAAAACAGTTACGAGAATTTTCTATCAAGAAATTATTAATGAAGAAAATGAAAAGGCCTTGAAGGAAGCAAATTATCAACAATTGTTGGAAGAAAAGACCAAGCAAGAAGAAAAGATTGCTCTGTCTACTTATAGAGATTTAGGAGAAATGGATAAATTAATCAAGAATCTTGATGTTGAAATTGAATTGGTTTTATAAGTATTGGGACCAGTAATTCCATATGTATGTATTATAAGTTGTTAATAGATTGTTTTCAAGTAAATTCTAGCTCCATGTTGATAGGAACAACAACTAAAGGATCTCTTTTAATAAAACAATATCGATCGTTTAGTAAAACCTGAGTCAAACTAGAATACCCCAAGTTAATGAGTTGACGAATGACGCGAAGATCAATTGCTCTATTCCAATGGCAATTCTAGTCATTAACATGAATAATTCTGTCAAATTCGTACAATCCATCTGAACAATGATGTGGTGGTCAAGTCCGGGTACTTATTCCGACGATGGATGGTCGAATGGTCGATGCCTTTTTAAGATTTCTGGTATTTTAATATCAAAATATAATCAACAACACTTCAACATTTGTAAATGTAAACTTGTTTATGTATTTGGTTGCAATGTATCAATCAATTTATCGAAGTTTATAGAAAGAGAAGTTAACAGGAATTCTCTTAAATTGCTAATCTTTGACAAGAGATTCTTTAAATCTTGTTCATAATTTGATGGTGGAGTTCGTGTATGACATAAATGAAGTTGTAATATTTTAAGTTTAGGCAAGTCAAACATTGCAAACTGTTTAAGAATTCAGGATTTATTGTTTTACTGACAAACATACTCAACTTTTCTGCTTCAATTCTTATGAATTCATTAGTTTGGAATAGATCACAAGTCAAATGGAAAGAATAAGGAAATCTTAAACTCCAGAGATTCTTCAATCTCAGAATCATTTTCCATAATTCAATACTAGTTTTAATAATAGTCAATTCCTGAATCATATCCGTTTTATCAAGACGTCCATACATAAGTGAGTCATTTAAAATAACCAGTTCAAGTCGATTAATCTGGTTTTCTTGTAAATAAGTAACCAAGATATCCCGCCTCATTTCTAATCTTATTGTCACCTGAGGATATATAAACATTAATTGACCATGCCAGATACTACTATGTTCATAATTGTGAGAGAAAACAATTTTGTTTGACAAGATCTAATCCTCAACCTAAGAACTTATTATAGTTCTTCTCGGTATTGATAATAGTGAAATTTATGTGGAATTGAGTATGTATGTTCCGAGATACTATTAACGGTCGTGTCCGCTTAGTATTGACAAAGATATCGTAGAATAGTTTAGTTTGTCCAACATTAACAAAATGGGAATGTAGTGATATAAGTTGTGTTACTTCAATTTGAGTTAGTTGGGAGAATATTAAAACAAGAATTGTATCAGGTAAGGAAATAATCGATAAGGGAGCAGCTTCTAAAAGATTAATATCACCCATACAATATTTGCATAATGGTATTCTTTGAATATCGAGGATAAGTATTGCTATTACTTGTATTGCTATTACTTGAATAAGCGCCAAGATACTGTTTATCATTGTCGTGATACACAACAATAGGGGATAAATCCTGAGAGGAGAATAATCCTCAATTATAGTCGTTATTCTTTCCTTAAATTGATTGAAGGTATTGTGTCTCACACAATGTTATACACATTAAGGATATTACTTATCATTGTTAATTAAAACCAAAAAGAAAAAGAAAAAGAAAAAGAAATAGTTTTGAAAGAGTTATACCTTTCAGTACAGTTTTTCGCAACAATTACAGAAGACCAAAGTTGAGGTTAAATCCGGGTTTTTCTTCACAAAGACATACTCCTCCAAATTCCGAAAATTCTCCAAAGAAGTAACAACCAATCAGACAAGTTTGTGACGGATTTCATAAGAGTTTAGTAAGGTGATCTTTTAGCATCACGGTTATCTCCGCAAATACCACCATTGATATGATCATACTGTTTTTTTTTCTGAATTTAAACATCAACTCCAGTATGTGTGCTATATTAAGCAACCTCATTTCCATGGTAAATATGTGAAAGTTCAATCATTGCAATTTATGAATATTTAAACTTTTAGGTTTTAACATAAGCAAATACATATCGGGTTTTAGAGAATCACAAAGAGTTACTTACTTAGTAACTATTGATTAGTAATTATTTATTACCAACCCACTATTTATAGCACAAACATGATACTCGGCATTTGAACCATATAATTAACTCAACGTTGCTAGCAAGGGAAGAGATCGTGGGCTTTGAGGATGAAATCGGGATCTTCCTGCCTAATCAGGAAACAAAAACCTCGGGTTTTTCTTTTAGCATGTGCGGAATCGGGAAGTGGTAATATGTCCCGATACTGTATACAAACCCAAAGTATTACTAATAAAAAATTATTTTCTCTGTGTCATTCCTGACTCAGAATTCAATTTTTTTTTTTGCTTTTTTTCTATTGTTTTTCTCTCCCCTTCTTCTTCGTTATACATATGAAGTGATTTTTTTCCTGAAACAAAGAAGAAAAATTTTTTTGAACATTTTACAACGTAAACCAAAGTAAATATACCAGGTTTATTCAGAGAGAACTTACTACAAGATGAACTTTGAACCTACAGATTATTTACAAAACTTGAATCTTGAATTTGATACACAATTTGTATCTCCCAATATTAATCAACAACAATTGGATCATGATTTAGATTTGTTTTCTCGAGCCAATGATTTCTTTTCTCTTGATGTGTTGGGAAATGACAATATTGTTCCTATTAAACAAGAAGTAACTGACAGAGTGTTGTTGCCTTTAGAACAACCTGTGAAACAGTCAGTACCTACACCACAACAACCAGCTGATTACTCATTTTTAAATTTCGATATTAATACCCAAGCTCCCAAGGTTTCTCCTAGTTATAATGAATTCAAGAAACCAACAAAGAGATCTATTTCTGAGATAAACACTCCTATGTCGATTATTAGTGATGAATCTGCTAGTGATGCTGCTAACGAAGACAAGAGAAAGAGAAATACTGCTGCTTCAGCAAGATTTAGAATTAAGAAGAAATTAAAGGAACAAGAAATGGAAAAGAGATCTAAGGAATTAGAAGAAAAAGTTGTATTGTTGGAAAAGAAATTAAAACAATTGGAAATGGAAAATAAATGTCTTAAGAATATGATTTTACAACAAAATGAACAAAAGAATGATGATTTATTGAAAAGAATCAAAGAGAGAAGTATATTAGATTCAAAATCTATTTTCCAATATACTAAATGATAAAGGGATCAGTTTTTTAAAATGAACTTTTATAAAGGAACATGATTATCTTTTAGTTGAAATCCAACTTTCAACTAGGAGTGAAACGGAAGGTGTAGAAAGGGGAGGGGTAGTGTGGTGCAAATGAGAACATGACGTTATGATAGAGAGAGATAGTGGTTAGATTTCAAGTAAACAACTTGATTTATCTGGCAAAAGATTCAATTCAATGATCCAACTCTTTGAATTAGAATATCCTTAACAAAGAAGAACAATTTTTGTTCATTTTATTTTAATCCTTTTGTACATATATTAATATTTTTGGGTGTGGGTAAAGTTTATATTTTTTTTATTTTATTATTAGGTGAAGCTGGATAGTATTTACTTGACAGTTTCTTATTCAATTCTTCAACAGGAAACAAAAAAAAAAGCAGAAAGAGATATTTTAGTTTTAAAGCTCGGGAGTTAAAAAGAGTGGAGAGTGGTTGTCATATAACTTATATATGACTTTGAATTTTTTTTATATATATATATTATTGTATTACCAAATTGAATTGATTTCCAACAAATCAAACAATCGTTTATTTAGCTTGATTTTATAATCACTTTTTTAAAAAATAGAACAATTTTAACAGAGTTGGAGTGTCAGTATGTAGAACAGTTGTAGAACAGTTGTAGTCAGTTGTAGTCAGTTGTAGTCAGTTGAAGTCAGTTGAAGTCAGTTGATACACCACGAGATATGACTAACTAGGTGGAAATTATTTTCCACTTTACATAGAAAAATCAGGGACAACACAGTTTGGCAGACCAATCAAGTAGTGGAATTCAATTCCAGTTATTATATAATATCGGCTATATGGTACATTCAATATGGAAAGGTTAATTCTATTCCAATGCAATAAAGTGTTTTTGTATGCTTCTTGTCGCTGCCAAGAACTAATTATAAGATTTAATTGTATATACGAATGTACTGTCTTCTCCCCTGTGAATTATTTATAAATGTTTTCACTTTATATCATGATCATCTCATTTACTTATTCTGTTTATTTGATTGTTCTGGTTATTTCAAGTACAATACGAAAGTCTTTTTTAAAAAATAACCATCAGTTTTGAAAAGCCTACGCCCCAAAATATTTAGTTTGAAATTCTACACCCTATAAAAATCATCTAATATTTTTATTCACTTTAAGTTGAACAAACAAGTGTAATCTTAATTACTAATACATCTTCATTTACCTTTGGATATTGTCAACTTGTAAGTGATTCATCCTTCTCCCTCTCTCTACCCCATAGTTAAGAGTGACAGAAAAAAAGAAAGCACAACAAAACAAGTATAGGGGCAACCAACCAACCAACCAACCAACCAACTAAACAAGTACATTCAAGACATCAAACAATGTCTAACAAATCTACTCCCAGGATTCAAACTCCTGTTAATGAAGATGATGACGATACTCTTCTCTTTCATAAACCAATATTTGAATCAACTCCATTACTGCATCAACTGTCTGATCGATCAATATCCCCCCGCGAAATAATACAAAATACATCATCCTTACCACCACCACAACAACAATTACAACAAATACAAGAACTTTCACCTGCTACTTCTAATAAATCAATTGCTTCACCTGTCCCTGTACATTCACCTCAAAGAATACCCCCGTTATCAATAGATGTTTCTCCTACTACTTCCGAAGTAAACACTCCTTCCACACCTAGTGAACCATTACCCCGACAACGAAAACAATTTCTTTCCCCCCATACTTCTCCAACACATTCTCCACCACCATCTCCAAATTCTCCAAATTCTCCAAATTCTCCAATATCTCCACGACCTATAGGATCAATTGAAGAACAAATTGATCTTCGATTAGCAAGTTCAAATAATCCTACAATTGTAATGGAATTAGATTTAGATGGAAATATTCGCTATCTCAGCAAAAGTTGGGAATATATTATTGGTACAAATATTCGAAAAATTGTTAATTGTCCTATATCCAAGATTATTATTGGCAATAATGATGACGATTATAAAGTGTTTAATAATGCTATTGATCAAATGATTAAAGACGATTGTAGTTATAAAGTGAAGTTTATTACTGCTACAAATAATATACCTATGGAACAAAGTGAACTGATGAAACAAGAATTGGAAATCTATGACGATTTAAAGCGCCTTTTAAGTAAACCTGACACACAAGAGGAAGGAGAAAATAATATAACTCCTCAGAATTCTGAAGTTGAATCACAAATTGAATTACCCGTGGAGGATTACATTCCTGGTTATGTAAGAACAGGATCTCGTGCTGTTCGTGTTAAAGATGGCGTTGAACAAGATAGTTTAGGATCACAAGAAGATACCTTGAGTCAATTAAGTTCAGAATTATCTAATGATGGAGGTATAGTTGAATTGGAAGCTCAAGGGATATTAATTCATGATGCCAATACAAAACTACCTAGTCATTCCATGTGGACTATACGACCATTTGTTCATATAGATTTAGATTTAACATTACCTTCAGGTTTAATTGATTTACTTGGATTTGGATCAGAAATATTTGAAGGATATTTATTAAGTTTAAAAGAATTGGCAATTATAGATGAAGAATCAGTACCACAACCAAAAATGGTACTTTGTCGAATATGCGAAGCTAATTTTCCGGCATGGTATATTGAAAAGCATTCTGATTTATGTATATTGGAACATCGAGCTAAAGAGAATTTACAACAATGTCATGATGCAATAAGTGAACAACGAGATTTAGTTCTTAAAATAATGGAAAGTTTAGCACAACAATTTGTTCAGGGAATACAACAACAACCAACATCACAATCCATATCACCTTCATCTTCAATTTCTTCGTCTTCTTCTTCAACATCTATGGAAAGTATAATGTATGATTATAAGGGGATCCCATTGCCAGTAGTGGGAGATATTACTACTCCCAGATTAGCTAATCAAGTATTAACTAAGAATTTTCAAGCGAAAAATGGAACATTAATCCCCTCAAAGAAATTCCCCTTTGGTATACTTCAAAAAGTAATTGATTTATGTGATGAAGCATTACTTGTTAATCCACCATCTAATAATGATGAACATGTTCTTGAATTTTCTCCAACCTCAGAAAAGGCATTGAATAATGTAATTTCTCGACCTGTATTGGAAACTTCCGACTTAGCAATTCGCAAGATTATTGATGATACTCAAGAATTAATAAATGATAAAATGGATACTTTATCTCGATTGATTTCAATATTACAATATATGGATAAGATTAATCAAGAAGTTGATGATTTAGTATTGAAAACCGTGAGAGAAACAGTAACTAAAATAAAAGAACAAACTATAAATGAAATAACCGAGGAACCTCCTCGAGTATCTACTCCAGATTTTAATCAATTTCAACAACCGTTATTACCACTACGACCAGCTCCTGTCCCAGTAACAAGTCACACCATACAAGCACCAAAACCTTCCAAGAGTAGAACCAGCCCCGCATCAGAATTTTTCCTGCTGTCGTATGACGGAGCAATCACTCCGCGAGATTTATTACTTAATCGAGAACATGTTAAACGAACCAGTGATTCTATGAATTCTTCAGCGTCTCCAATGTCAATTACTCATCCAAGTTCAAAATTAAGTCATCATTCACTGGGGAATAATTCCCGAGATTTACTTGAATCAATTCAAAACTTGGACTTGTCCAAGAGGTCCTCTGAAAATAGTTCCTCTGTTGCTTCACCAAGACGGCACCTATCACCTGCTCCATATGTTGAAAAACCAAATTTAACAAGTTTACAAAAGAATACAGCTAGTTCACGATTCACACCAGTTTCCTCGCCCATGATCACTCACGAAGAAGGAACTGATCATCGAAAGATCACAAAGCTATCCTTAACTACAACTGATGCATTTGGAACAACTACTGTCCCCATTACTCCCCAACCTGGTTCTGTACAAAAGATAAACGCACCATTATCACCATTATTAGTGTCAACTACTGCTGCCCTGGCAAAACCCATTACAGGAGGAGGTGTACGAGATTACGAAGTAATTAAACCTATAAGTAAAGGAGCATTTGGGTCAGTTTTTCTTGCTAAACGTAAACTCACCGGTGATTATGTTGCCATAAAATGCCTTCGTAAACGAGATATGATCGCTAAAAATCAAGTACTTAATGTTAAGTCAGAACGAGCAGTAATGATGCGACAGACTGATTCCCCCTATGTTGCTCAATTATATTGTAGTTTCCAATCACGAGATTATCTTTATTTAGTCATGGAATTTTTAATTGGTGGTGATTGTGCTATGTTGATTAAAAATTTAGGTGTTGTAGGGATAGAATGGTCTGCCAGGTATATTGCTGAGATTATTGTTGGCGTTGATGATTTACATAAACGTGGAATTATTCATCGTGATTTAAAACCGGATAATATATTAATTGATAAAGATGGACATTTGAAATTAACGGATTTTGGATTGAGTAGATTAGGTGTGGTGGGGAGACAAACTACACATCGAAAGAGTAGTACTAATGAACAAGGAATTGAATTATTTAGAAGTAGTTTGGGGGTTGAATCTGGATTACATGAATTTCATCATAAGAGGACAAGTTCAGGAACACCATTTACATTGTCTCCTACTATTGAACATGCTAAATTGAATACAATTCAACAACATTCATTACAACATCAAATAAGTTCACCTACGTTGTCATTTTTAGAAGCTTTCAGTGGAGCGTCGCCAAGTACACCTGGACTGCTGACTTTGAGTACTCCAATTGGACCAATATATCCACAAGCGGCACCCCTGGCTGGGTCTCACTCTGGGTCTCATTCAGGATCACTAGCTAATATATTTCCACATAGAAGTTCATTATTAAAAGGAAGGTCTAATTCCAGTGGATTAGAATCTCCAATTCTAAAGCCAATTATCCCCAGAACAAACTCGGAATCATCATTTGCCATATTAGATGAAGATTATACCCATTCAGGATCATCAACAGGAACCGCCACGGGTACAGGAATAGGCACAGGCATAGGCACAACAAGTGCTGGGGTAAACTATGCATTGTATGATCCCCAGAATGAACATGAGTTTAAGAAGTTTGTTGGGACACCCGATTATTTGGCCCCGGAAACCATCGAGGGGATTGGACAAAGTGAAGCTTCAGATTGGTGGTCAATTGGATGTATATTATTTGAGTTTCTTTATGGATACCCGCCATTTCATGGAGATACTCCTGATCAAGTATTTAGAAATATCCTTGAATGTAAAATTGATTGGCCTGGATTACCTCCTGAAGAAGATTTATCATTTTGTTCACCTGAGGCCAAGGATCTAATTATGAAATTGTTGACTCTTAATCCTAATGAAAGATTAGGTTGTCATGGTGCTGAAGAGATTAAATCCCACCCATTCTTCAAGGATATTCATTGGGATACGTTATTTCAAGAACCGGCTGCATTTGTGCCTATTGTTGATGACCCTGCCCTGACGGATTATTTCGATCCTCGTGGTGTGGGATTAGTTAAATTCCCCAAAGATGATTCTGATAGTGATGATAATAATAATGATAATGTTGAACGAGAAGGTGGAGAATTTGGTGATGTTGTAATTCATCGAAGTAGCACGGGGGAATCTCCAGGGGGTTCATTTTCTGGTGGGTTGATTAGTAATACTGGTGGTAATGCTGCTGCTGCTGCAGGATTAATGGGAATTGGATTAAAGAAAGAACGTCGTAGTAGTCGATTAGCTGATCCTAGTGAATTTGGATCGTTCCATTTTAGAAATCTTTCGGTATTGGAAAAACAAAATAAAGATGTTATAAATCGATTGAAAACTGAACATTTAGAACATAGAAATAGTTTTTCATCAAGTTCAAGTGATTCTCCACAATTTAGGTCAAGAGGGTTTTCATTTGGTGGGACGACAACTGAAGGTGGTATGGGATCAAGTAGTCCATTTAAACGACCTGTTTCACCGTCAACTCCAAGTTTTGGATCTCCAGCAGGTGCACAAACAAGTATAAGATCAGCCCTGCCTAATAGATTATTTGACTCTCCAAGTGGTGTACCAACTACTACTACTACTACAAGACATGAGAGAATTGCTCTGGCTGTAAGTGCCTATTCTCTGGGTGATGAAGCTATAATCAATGATGAAAAGCTTCGTTCATCAAGTATGGGCATTAGTAAACATTCATCACTTATACGAGATTTAAATTCATCCATTGCTTCCGAGAATGAAGAAAGTTCAAATGCATTGTTCCGAGTACAACAACGAAGAAAACGAGAGAATTCTCGCATGGATAATGATTCGATATCCTTGGGGGGTGAATTAGACGTGTTATATTGTGAACCCATATCTGTGGTTCGTCATAGTGTTGTAAAACTACTTGAACGAGCTGGTTGTATAGTTGTTTCTATAACTGATGGTGAAGAATTGGTTAAACGAGCTACAAGTCGAGTTAAATTTGATTTAATATTCACAGCATTAAAATTACCTCATGTTGAAGCAATTGATGGGGTGAAATTAATAAAATTTACTACGGGGAAGAATTCCCAAAGTCCGATTGTTGCTGTAACGGGCTTCCCTGATGAAGCGAGAGAGTCAGGTGTTTTTGATTATATTATTACTAAACCCGTTGATTTTGATCAAGTACAACGATGTATTAATAAGTTTACTAATGAAGTAGCAATTTTCGATGATTAAATATATATAGCAGTTTAGTTAATGTGAGTATATTTTTATTTTGAACAAACTACCTCGGTTCAAGATCTATAACTTTAATCTTTTATTTTTGCAACATTGCCAAGCACATGTTTCGTATAAATCTCGTTCCTTCCTGCATAAACAGCCAAACCCAAACTTATAAAAAATCCTCAACAAAATTCCCACACAACAAATATTCCTTTTATTCTCAACAAACTATACTTGACTACTACTAACAATGGTCTCTGCTGAATTCACTGAAAGAGTATGTATCAATTGAATATATAGTACTTGTCAATGGTTAGTACTAACACTTAGGTCAGGCTGAAACTGTCTCTAATTTACCTACCAAACCAAATGATGAAGAATTATTAAAATTATATGGATTATATAAACAAGCTACCATTGGAGATTGTAACACTGCTAAACCAGGTATGTTTGATTTAAAGGGAAAGTTTAAATGGGATGCTTGGAAGAAATTAGAAGGTAAACCACAAGAAGAAGCTGAAGCTGAATATATTGAATTTGCCACTAGTTTAATTGAAAAATATACTTAAACTATATATAACTAGATATATAATATATATGATTTATTCTATTTTTAATTTACGTAGTCTAGTGATTGAATTGAGAAGTAACCATCCGGGTATGATCAAATATGGTGAGTAAATAGCACTAAGGTTGATAATCTCGTGTATGTTTAAGCCAAGTTGCTGCCCTTCAAGGATTATCCAACCCATACATACAAATGTAGTAAAACTAGCATTGAATCCATAAACAATTGTCCAAATAAAGTAGTCTGAGTCTAACACAGTAAACAACTTATAGATAAAGTAAAAGAACAACGGTAATTGAAATACTAATTCAACTAATCCAAACAATTTAAACCATGTTGGTGAATGAATTAACAATATATCTTTATTGGTGGTTATATGGAATTGCAAAAGTGTTTTAGTTATAGATAATTGATATTCTTGAGGGATGATTATCGAAGAATCCATAAAGAGGGTTATTGGTATGTGACTTATAAAATAAATCAAGAATATCTTATCAACTGTTCTCATGGTGCTTGTTGTTGTATGTTGTTAAAAGTCCGTTAAGAATATTAAATTTAGTATTAAATTAACTAAAACTTCAAAGAGCTATACAAAGTCGATAAAATTCTGATTGTTGTTTGAAGATCCCTTACTGTCCCAGGTCAAGAATTCTAGGCTGACTTATTCACGCAGAACGCTAATTATTGACAAAATCGTACTGAAAAAAAAACTCACTAAATATTTGATGAGCTATACAATGTTGAAACATTTCACACGAGTGCCAAGTATTGTACTCCCTCGTCATACAACAAGAACAATCTCTACTACTTTTCGACTCCTCTCCACAATGTCAGCTCCTCCCTCAACTGCACTCACTTCAGAACCACCTTTAAAGAAACCCCAAACAACTTCAATAATGCAAGATTTTCTTAACAAACATCCAAAACCACCCACACAACCATTAGTTTGGATTGATTGTGAAATGACTGGATTGGATGTATTTGGTGATGATAATATCATTGAAATTTGTTGTATTATAACTGATGGAGATTTAAACATTGTTGATGAACAAGGATATGAATCTACAGTGTATTACCCCAAGGAAAGATTAGATCGGATGAATCCTTGGTGTATTGAGACTCATGGTGGTTCGGGTCTCACTCAAAGAATCCTTGATCATCCTGAACAGACTTTAGAAAAAGTACAATCTGAACTCCTTGCATATATTAAGAAATACATCCCTAAGGAAAGACGAGGAATTATCGCAGGTAATTCAGTACATATGGATAAATTCTTTATGATGAAAGAATTCCCTGAAGTCATAGAACATTTACATTATCGATTAATTGATGTTTCATCAATTATGGAAACAGGATATCGTCATAATCCCGGATTAATGAAATGTTGTCCTAAGAAATTGCTGTTACATACTGCGAAATCAGATATTTTAGAAAGTATAAATCAATTGAAGTGGTATACTAAGAATTATTTAAAGTCTCAAGAAGAGACCCAGGATGTTATTGAAGAATATAACAAGAAGCAATTTCCTGAAAAAGTTGAAACTAGGAAAGTTGATGTTGATGCTATGGATATTAAAGTGGAGGTTAGCACGCAAGAAGAGGAGAAATAGATACTTTGTATATAGAGTGTAATTTAAATTAAACATTTCATGTAATATCTATAAAACGTTGTCATTACCTTTCAATGTTAAATAAGATTTCACATGGGTATATCAATTATTGTGAAAATTCTGCAAACTTAGAATGATCTTTTGAAAAAAAAAAAGTATTACATTGTATAAATAGATATATCTTCACTCATTTTACCTTAACAACACCCTACTTATTGAAACTACAACCAGTGTTAAGTGTTTTGTTAAATGTTTTGCACCCATTGACCATACTGACACATACTACACTAAGTGTAAACTTCATACCAATAAAAGTTTTTTTTTCTTCTTCCTCGCTCTTTTACTCGTCCATACAAATTTTTCACAATTAAATCAAATCGACAATTCCACTACCAACAGCATTACCAAATGTCCCAATCAACACCAGTTGCTCCATTAAGTTCGGTAGTACACACCTTACCTAGCTTAACTACCGAACCACCAAAATCCGGATTATGGTCTTCTAATCCTGTTTTCAGTTATATTAATGATGTATATATCACCATTAGTGAACATCGGGCACTGCTTGGGTTAACTAATCCAGGAACAATTGAGAATTTAAATAAAGAAGTCACTCGTGATGTTTTCTTGAATCAATATTTCTTTACTGGATTACGTGCTGATTTAAACAAGGCGTTTTCAATGTCTCCTGCTTTTCAAACTTCTCATACTTTATCTATGGGATCTCAAGTATTACCAAGTTATGCCTTTTCTGCATTATTTGCTACTGATGATTATTTCGTTCAAGGTAATATTGATAATGATTTAAGTTTTTCCGGTAGAGTCAATTATGGTTGGAATAAACTGAATATTTCCAAATTAACATTACAATTAGCTCAAGGACAACCAGCTATGATTCAATTAGAACAAGATTTCCAAGCTAATGATTTTTCCATTAATGTGAAAACTTTAAATCCTTCATTTTTATATGGGGGATTTTCTGGAGTTGCTGTTGCTTCTTTATTACAATCATTAACTTCAAAATTTGCTGTTGGATTAGAAGCTATGTATTCTAAACAACCAAGTTCTCCTCCAGATACCGCTGTGTCATATGTTGCCAGATATAATGCTGATAAATGGATTGCTACTGCTCAAGTACAAGCACAAGGAGCAATAATTGCTTCATTTTGGAGAAAAGTTTCTGATAAAGTTGAAGCTGGGTTAGAAACTCAAGTTGCTGCTACTATGAAACAAGTTGCTGATCCTTTAATTGGAACTATTGGATTTGAACCGGTTATTGAAGGACAAACTACCATTGGTGCCAAATATGAATATAGAACTGCTGTTTTCCGAGGTCAATTGGATTCTCTTGGGAAAGTTTCAGCTTTCTTGGAAAAGAGAATCTTACCTACTGTTTCTATATTATTTAGTGGAGAAATTGATCATAGTAAAAATAGTTCTAAGATTGGATTAGGTTTACAATTTGAAGCTGCTGGTAATGAACAATTAATGTTGATGCAACAAGGATTAGTTGATGCCAATGGTAATCCAATTCCTGGTGCTCCTCAAGTATAAATAAATATTTTGTATATATAAATTATAAACTGAAATAAAAAAAAAGTGTAACACTTTTACCCCCAGCCAAATATCCTCGAAGCGAAACTCGTAGGTCGTGGAGGTTTTGGTTTTGAACTAAGCATATTAAATATCTCTCGTGAATCAAGGGTTGTATTATTAACTTTTGTCTTTGCTGTTGGTGGTGGAGGTGGTACTTGTGGCACTGCAAGATTTGCATTCCTTTTTGGAGGAAACCTTGTACGATAATCATGATATTCATTAGGTAATTTCGACATACTTTTAGTAGACTTTAGTTCTTCTCTATCATGATGATGTCTCATGGTATTATAAATATGATTCAAATCATAACTTCGATAACTATTCATACTATAAATTGATCGAGATTTAGATATCCCTCTTGCTGTAGTATTATTATTACTTGTATTATTTGCTGGTGTTGGTTCCATCCATCCACTTTCTAAGGTATATAATTCACTAATAGAACTTCGTCTAGATTGAGGTTTGTGATCATGATGAGTATGAATAATTGAATTAGGCCTAGATATGGCTTTTAATGAATGTTCATATTCATCAAGTAACGAATCCAATTCTGATTTGTCTTCATGTAAAGGTAATGATGCATGAAAGGGGTTATAATTTGGATTCATTCTTGGTTTTGGATGATGAAGTATGGGATTGGGTATAATATCAATTAATGAAAAATTAGGTGGAGGTGGGGGAGGAGATATATCATTATGGGGAGATATTGGTGCTGAAGGTGGTGATTCCGGAATTGTATCATCAAGAGTAAACTTCAGTATTGCTGGCAGATTCAGAATCAGATTCAGATTCAGATTCAGGTATAGGTTTCGATATTGAACATATTTTTCAAATGTATGTTCGAGTAAATCCACCACATTATTCTCTTCAGTTGTTATATTCAATTTCCAATATCGTTCTGGATTAACCAAGGGAATTATAAATTGATTAAAACTAGCACGTAATATTTTAATCTTGGGTAATAAAGGATATATGAATGATTTTCCACAAGATAAATATGTAACATCACCATTATGTAATTGAAAAATTTCAATTTCTCCTTGGGCCAAGAGTGTTCCTGTTGAATTATGTTTGATTTGATCAAGAAATTGTAAGATTGTTCCTGATTTATATTTGAAAAGGGTTAATTTATGGGCAATATCTGTTGGAAGATCAATTGGTACATGAGTATCTTGATAGAAATTGTTCTTCTTTAAATGATGAAGTAAAGTAACTGGTCGAATTATATCATTGTTATTTTCATCAAGTTTATGTCGCATAATTGTTTGTTGTCGAGGACTAGCCAATACATTGGGTTTAGTTTCTGGTGTGATTGTTGAACTTGTTGAACTTGTTGTTGTTGTTGTTGTCAGCAGTTGTTTTCGACTCTTGTGTTTTGTTCTCTTTCGTTTCTTCTTGTCTGTTGTGGTACCACCAGTACCAGACTGTTTACTTGGTTCTGCAGTCACCATATGTTTTTAATGTAACTTGTTTGTTTACAAAAGGATATTTGTCCCTTTTTTTTGATCGTTTTTTTTTGTAAAAAAAAAAAAAAAGAGAAAAAGCGGAGAATTACGAGGGAGGGGGCGGGAGAAAGTGTCCTTCAAATATAATTCCGAGGATGAAAAAAAAATTAACTCTATTTAAATTACTTTTACTTTTAATTATACACCTAATACTCTTGTCTCACTAATATAACTGGCACTATTACTACTAGTATTAACACTGGCACTCTCCAAATCATTACTAAACATACTCACATAAACTACACTTCTCTTATTAATCGCATCTTCTTCGCTAACAAATGTAACCAATAAATTAATCAATTTAATTACTCCTCCAACTTTCCCTTCAATCCAAAGTATGGCACTACTTGGTGGGAATAATTTCTTTAAATATCCCATACCTAACAAGAACCCTGTAGAAATTCCTGCTAAATGTCCGAATAATGAACTTCCAGGCATCATAAACATCATTAACACAAGGAACAAAAAGGGCACAGCTAAAGCATACACTTTAATACCCAAACTACCTAAATGAATTGTATCTACAACTGGTCGATTTAAATGTTCTTTATATGCAGTATAACTCATCAACAGGAAAATCACCCCCGATAATCCAATTACCCCAGTAGTAGGATATAATATTTGTCCTAAAAGACAATATTGTAATGCGGCAATAACTGCTAATAAATTCAACGTAATTCCAGTATATATTGTTCCGTGTGCCAGTTCATACATCGCCAATGGTGTAGCTATAGCAATTACATTGATTAACCAATGAACAAAATTAACGTGGAATAATAAATAAAGAGATATGGCATTAAGATTTAAATCCAAGGGGGAGTTAGGATATAATATAAATGACGATTGATCAATGATATTGAAATTGACGAGTATGTGTAGTATTAAGGTGAATAAAATTAATCCTGCTGTGAGAGCAGGAGTTTGATTGAATTTGGTCCAATATGTTTTAATATCAAGTGAGGGCATGGATGTGAATAAGTAGTAGCAACAGGAAAAGGGAATATATAATAGATGATGTTTTTTTTTTCAATTTTTTTCTGGCGTGGTATTTCAACGGTGTTGGGAGATTTTCGCGTGGTGGTGGTGGTAGGAGTGTTTGACTAAAGATTTCCTTCCAGTGGTAATTGTAATTCAACTGTCCGTTTAAACATCAGTAAAACTTGTCTCTTTCTTTCATTATTCACCCGTAATTGATCGATCTTACTCTGAGTACTTTGTAATGTCTCCCCGATCCCTTCAACTTCTTGCATATATTGTTTTAAAGTATTTAGCTTGAGGCGTAAACTACCAGCATTATTATGGAAATCTTTTGCTTGAATCTTTCCTTGCATTACATCATGGATTAAGTTATATAAATCGGGGAGTATTTCAAGTGCTCGCATTTTATCAATAGGATCTTCTTCTTCTTCTTCTTCTTCTTCTTCTTCTTCTTTTTCTTTTTCTTCCGATTCAGGATCTATTTCCATAGCTGTGTTGTCAATCTCGATGTTATTCTCAATTACATCGTTTATCTCAGGAGGTACTTGTTCAAGTAATGAATTGTCAATAGTAACTTCAATCGGTGTACCAGTTTTAATTTCCCCCAACATTGGTGGAGATTCAATGGGACTAGACATATTACAACACAATATCTACAACACACAATATCTACAACCAAATACTTTTATTCAAGAAAAAAAATCTTACCTTTTAAAAACTTATTCAACCACAACACGTTCCTCACAAATACACTCCATGAATATATTCACTTGTTGTTGTCCTTGTTTTCCTACATCCCCCACACTAACCCTTAACTCAACCACATATAAAATCCATCGTCTTTTAGGAGAAGGTGGATTCTCCTATGTTTATTTAGTTACCCCTACTTCAAATCCCAATCTGTATTATGCATTAAAGAAAATAAGATGTCCCTTTGGAACCAATGATGAAAGTTATAAGAATGCTGTTAGGGAAATCCACAATTATCATCGATTTACAAGTTCACAAACCCCCTATATCATTCATAGTATTGATGAATGTATTGTTAGTGAAGTAGATGGTGGAAACACTATATATATTCTTTTACCCTATTTCCAATCTAGTTTACAAGATATTATAAATAAGAATGTATTGGAGGATATAAAAATGTCAGAACAGGAAATAATTAGGATATTTACTGGGATATGTCGTGGATTGAAAGTAATGCATGGATATCAAGCTACAACTACGACTACCCAGAATACTCCAGATGAGGATAACGAACAAGGTCAATTACTTCCTGATAATGATGAAGATACTCTTGCAGGAATAGAAGATGATCCGGAATCTACACAATTAAGTGAATTAACACCATATGCCCATCACGATATCAAACCAGCAAATATAATGTTATCCCCTGAGGGATTACCTGTTCTAGTCGATCTTGGATCATGTACAAAAGCTAGATTCAACATCCGTTCTCGACAACAAGCACTTGCATTAACCGATTTCGCGCAAGAACATTGTACGTTACCTTATAGACCACCAGAATTACTTGATGTGACAACCAATTCAATAATCACGGAGTCTACAGATATATGGAGCGTGGGGTGTTTATTATATAGTTTATGTTTTGGTTATTCACCATTTGAAAAAATGGAATTGGAACAAGGAGCAAATCTAAATATTGCTATAAGTCAGGGGAAGTATATAATTCCAGAGACACATGAGTATAGTTCTCAATTGATTAAATTAATTGATCAATGTTTACAAGTGAATCCTGACAATCGACCAAGTGTAAGTGAATTATTAGAACTGGTGTTACAATTAGCCAGAAATTAATATAAATATATATGTATGTATATGTATAATAACCAAATACTATTTCTCCTTGACAACAGGGAACAAAAAAAATCCCTCATGTAAGATCTCTCTCTCGTAAACGAACAACAAAAAACAGTCGATCATAACCCCTGAAGTAACGATGACACTTACGAAATATCAAAGAGGTGATGCTATTGAAGGATGGAACGATATGCCAACAAACATGATGTTATCACTGTCTAATAACTCAACTACAAGTGTTAATTCTACTACTAGTTCGTCAAGATCAAGAAAACGCGCTTCAAGAGTGGGAATGAATTTTGATAATAGTAGTGGTAGTATAATAGACGGTTCAGTGTCATCTCCTGGTTCTCCTGCTGGTGTTGGTGTTGCACCACCACCTCCTGTAGCGACTGGTCCTGTTCCTTTACGTGGTCCTCCTCCTATTACGCCTAGTTCTTCGGCACCACCTAGAAAACCAATTCCTTCGACGTCACAACAACAACCACAGGCACCAGATGCACCTATACAACCAGTTTCACAAGAGATTTCACAACTGAAAGTAACTTCAGATCAAGTGATATCCCTTCTTGAACAAACTTTGGAACTTCCTTTACTGCTTCCTGAACGAGAATTATTACATTATAAAACAAAATTAACCCAATTGATTCCTACACTTACAACTCCTCATTTAACATTCTTACATAATATTCTTGATCGATTATTACAGGCATACAAACAAGACATAACTAAATCCCCAATCAAAGCTGATGTGGTTGATTATATGATGAATCAAGAAGGTGTAAGTAGTTGGTGTTCACCATTAAAGAAAATCGTTTCAAGTATTTAATAGAGTTTGCGTATGTATTTAAATATATTACTATAAGTTGTTCTACATCTTCTTTCTTCTTCCGATTTGGGCTTGGAACCCAGTCTTGATGGAACTTACGGATCTAGTAGATCCACATGCTTTACAACTTAAGAAATGTAATCTATTAGCTGATTCTCTTTTCAATTCAGTATTCATAGATTTACAAGTCTTACAAGTAACATATTCAATGATATATCTTCTTAAAATCGATTCCATTTGTTTAGGTTGGAATTTCCCCTTTAATACAAGACGTTTTTCACCATCAATTGAACCAGAAGTACCTAATTCGGCAAATAAAAATTGAATTAAATGTTCAGGATTTCTTTGTAAAACCGTAGCAATTTCTTGAACATTAGCAAATAATGTTTTCTTACTACCTTCTCTTTGACATATTGGTGGAGGAATTCTAAATTTAGGTCCTGATCTATCACCAGCTAATTCTGGATTATTAGTTTTTAAAATTGTGAAAAATCGTGATAATAATTCTTCATATGCAAATCCACCACCATTGACATTTCCATCATCTTCAACTTCGGGTGTTCCTGTAGTAGTATCTTCAATCCCGGCTTCTTCTAATTGTGCTTCAAAGTCATTAATATCAGAAGTTTTGGTGGACTTTTTCTTTTTCTTTTTCTTTAATGATAAGTCACCGAGAGAAGAGGATAAATCATCTTCATCGTTGTCACCAGGTGTAGGTGACATTTCAAATGTCTTTGTTGATTTCTTCTTTTTCTTTTTTAATCCAGAAAATAATTCATCGTCGACTCCTGGAGTTGATTCAGATTCAGGAGCAGGTGATTCTCCATCATCAAGCTTTTTCGACTTCTTCTTCTTCTTTAAACTAAGATCAAAACCTAAGTCACTCATATTTATCTATTAAGTTATATTGGGATGACTAAATAAGATTTTTCATCTTCTTACTCCAAAAAAAAAAATTTTTTTTTACTATGTGTGAGTGAAAGAGTGTTGGTGATATTAGCCAAAGTACACTACCTTTATCAACTATGTATTTCTATATATCTACTTCAATGACAATTTATCAGCTTTCTTATCAAGTTCATCTACATCAGGACTCACCGATTTGAAACTAGCATCTCTAGCTTGTTCATCTGCCAATTTACTTTCTGTCCCCGCACTATAAGTAATCTTAGTATCCCCATCTTCATTTGTTTCTTCTTCAATAGCAAAACGTTTCAATAAATAATTCTCAATTTCTTCATTCCCACTAGTCTCAACTTCATATAATACATCATGCCCGGCATCGTTCTTGGTAAATACATTCCCATCATATTCTTCAATTAATAATTTAACAATTTGTAAATGTCCATTATAACCTGCCCAATGTAATGCCGTATTTCCACTTTCATTTTTAGCACCAATCCATTTGATGGCGTCATCTTTAGGGAGGATAGATAAGAGATATTTCACAGTATCGTAATGTCCATTGGCACATGCCATATGTAAAGGTGTAGCAAGGGTTATGTCATCTTTTATAGTGAGTAATGTTGTCGCAGGGATTTCTTGAAAGATTTCTTCAAGAGTTTCAAGGTCTCCTACACGTGCATCGTAGATTACTACATCCATTTCCTCTTGGGTTAATTCCGGTATTGACATGGTGTGTTACAGTGTATAGTGTTGGTGTTGGTGTTGGTGTTGGTGTTGGTATAGTGTTGGTAGAGTGTTGATACTGTGGAAAACTTTTTGCGATGGATTTAGTCTCCTGCATATGAACTCGAGAGATATCAACGAACTTCTTTTAGTAAGCAACAAAGTGGGTTAGTTATGACAGAAGTAAAGAAGAATCCCTTTGCTTCGAAGAAGAAAACAACAGTTAAGCGAGATGCGAAGGAAGTATATCGAGGATTAAACAAACCTGATTTCATTCCTTCAACTCCATTAGATATTTTATTTGATAAATTAGAGAAACTTTTAGATTTATCATATGATCAATTAACTATACCTTTGCTTTACCTGCGTCTTTTCCAAGATACTGTATCACTTGATAATCAAAGATATCATGTAATTGAATATTTACTTGATGCATTACTTGATATACAACGTTATTCAATGAGTGGTTCCGACAACTTAATTAGTATTTCCCTTCATGATATTAAAACATTTAGTAAATTAATCAATGTTGTGATTATTCAAGGCGTATACCCCTGCATAACCCCCTATCATATCGGTATCCCGTTTGAAAAACGTCGTTTAAAACAATTTAAAGACGTTGTAACTATTGAAACAACAAGTAATCATGAACAGTTACTTATGTTGATTTATACTAAGTTTTCTCAAGTGTTTGATAAGAAGTCTGACGTTACTGATTTATTGACTAAAG
This sequence comes from Spathaspora sp. UFMG-CM-Y285, assembly GCA_002911495.2. Classification (NCBI taxonomy): domain Eukaryota; kingdom Fungi; phylum Ascomycota; class Pichiomycetes; order Serinales; family Debaryomycetaceae; genus Spathaspora; species Spathaspora sp. UFMG-CM-Y285. The sequence continues at coordinate 176,218 of PPUV02000010.1, forward strand.
GAACAGGATATTCTGATTTCCTTACAGTGGCAATTACCTTGATTACTCAATTCAATAAGGAAGTACAATTTGATAAAGTTGAAAGTATTGCTTCTACATTTGAATTATACCTGACATATTCGCTTTTACTAGCTACTCCAAGATCACCCAAATCATTCACCAGCTTTGTCATGAGTCATCTTCAACAATTAATATATCGATCAGATGGAATCCTCAGTCTAATTGAGTTTATCCTAGGTCTTCGAGATAATGAAGATATTCAAATTGAGAAATTTGATCAAGTAGTTAATATAATCTTACAAAAACCTAAAAACATAACGACAAAAGTATATTTTACCAATATTGGAAAACAAAGTTATGAATTATTAATTAATATAAATCGACCTGTAATTACAAGTTGTATAAGTTATGTCATTGATAAATTATGGGACAGGAATAAACTTGTGGTTCATGATTTCTTTATCTCCCATTTACATAATGCATTTAATCCAAAACTGGGGACTAGTGAAGCAGATTTGAATAATGCTGTGAATGTATTGATTTCATTAACGAAGAAATCACCAACAGTTGACCTCTATCAGGAAATCATATCTCCTATATTAGTGTCACTCTGGGGGTACTTGCTTTTCCTCAAGAAGAACGAAAAACCCCATGAAGTAGTAACTGGTTTATTAACGAGTTATTTCACAGTAACAGGTACAGGATTGGATATCATTTCCAAGAATATCGTAACTGACGGAACGGATACTTGGAAATTCTCCCTTGGTGCCAATTCCATGACGGAAATTATTCCAAGAAGTGCTGAATTTGAAAATATGAGTAAAGAAACTAAAGTCAATCGATTTATAAATGATTTAGATTTTTCAATTGATTGTTTTGTCAAGTTGTTGGAAGATCTCCCTGATGAGTTGGTCAATTCTGTGTTTTTGGATGTTCTTAAACGATGGTTAAGTTCTGATGATCTGTTAGAACAACGAAATCCATTTATTATGTTGGTTGATTTGCGAGTTTTGGAAAGCGTAGGATCGAAATTTAAGGATACGTTAGCGAAAACACCTCGAGAAATGCTTGAAATTGTATCTACTTTCTTACAACAACAACCAGAGAATATTGAAGGTGGAGATTCCGATGATGAAGAGGAAACCGATGAGACTACCTCGATCTTACTTCAACTACTCTCTGCCATTCTAACTGAATCGACAAACTTTACAGACTGTAAGCAACTCCTTGATTCTATATCAGATTCACTCACTCGTATCAACACTCCACAATCATTCTCCTTAAAATCAAGAATCATCGATTTACAAACATCCTCAAATCCTCAACCAGAAGACAATGATAAACTTCTACTTACAAGAGCAATAACCTCACTTAATGATCCATTAGTACCTATCCGAGCCCATGGACTTTATTTACTTCGACAATTAATTGAAGCACATTCTCCAATAATCTCTGTGGATTTTGTCGTTAATTTACATCTCATACAATTAAAAGATCCTGAACCATTCATTTATTTGAATGTGATTAAAGGATTAGAAGCTTTGATTGAATTGGATGAGAGTGTTATTCCTCAACTTTGTCAAATATACTCTACTGGTGATGATATTGATGAAAGATTGAGAATTGGTGAGGTGTTGTTACGTCGTGTTCAACAGGGCGTTGTGTCAGAGGTTATCGTCGTTACAGCATTGAGTTTGATTGAAAGAAGGGAAGCGACAGTTGACGATAAGTTACGAATGTCGGCAATGTCAATCTTAGGTACTTGTTGTCGCGTGAATCCCCTTGGTATGATTGGTCATTTGGAAACGGCATTAGATTGTGCGATTGGGATTTTAGATTTGGAACTTGATGAAGCTAAATCAATAATGAGACGAAGTGCTGTGGTTTTAATTCATGATTTAATCTTAGGGACGAGTGAGAGTGATAAAGTTCCCTTTCCTGAAAAGTATAGGGAAAAGGTTATTGTTAAATTGAGGTATATTCTGGAGACTGACAATGATTTACTTGTTCGTGAACAAGCAACTAGTGTGTTAAGCCTTATTGACGAGTTAGTCAAACTAGCCTTAGAGTTGTATCAAGAATAGATTTACATATTAACCTTCATTCTATATTCTTTTTATACACTATTAACAAGATTTTTTAATGGGCAAAGAAAAAATCTAACCTTCTTGCACCTTCATCAGTTGTATTATTTCTATAATATTCTTGCTCATCAGCAGTCATAGCATTCCAAAGTCTAGCCTTGTGTTTGTTTCTATAGATATAATACACTTTAACAAGAATCAATAATGGGATCAAGGCAAATGTAATAGCAAATAATTGCATATTCCCTCGATGATACAAGGGTAAATCATCTTTTCTATAAATATTATTAGCTGCAATATTTCCTAATTGAACAAACATATTATAAATTGCTGATGAAATAGATCTTGTTCTTACGGAATTGGAATTTCTTGACACCCAAGCAACACAAATGGCATGAATATAAGGTTGTCCCAAGAACAATGTATTTAAAGTCCATGTTCCCCAAACATTCTTTCCTGCTTGGGGCCACCATCTAATCACAGCAATTAATGGAGTAGCATATAATGGAGCCAAAGTACACACCAATGATCTTTCATTGACACGTTCACTAAACCAGGTAATTATTAATAAGAAAATAATATGAACAACTTGATAAGGAATAGCCAAAAGATTTGTATTGAAGGTTGAGAATCCCAATTGTTTATTAATTAACCCGAAATATGAAGAGAATGTATTTTGTCCCACATAAGCTAATAACCCAATAGCATAAATTGGCCAAAGATCAAAATCAATAAGCGATTTAAATAACATCTTGGGGGTTAATCCTTGACGATTATGCATGGTACCCTTGGATGGATCATCTCTAAGAACACGATTGACAACAATTTTCTCTTCCCGTTCGTTAAACCAACCTTTTGGACGTAACCAATTTTTAGTTTGTACTGCTGAAGGTACCATCATATGGAAAGATCCAATACCAATAAGTAATGTAAATATACCTTCAATTAAGAATAACCATCTCCAACCAGCCCAACCAGCAACCCCTCTCATTCTTAACAATCCAAATGCTAATAATGAAGTGAAAACACCAACTAAGGATAATGTTGTCCAAAACCAAGATAATCTAACAGGTAACTCTTTACTAGTAAAGAAATAACTTAACCATAACACCAAATCGGCTATGAATCCACCTTCTAAAGCCCCAATAATTGCTCGAGTAATGAAAAATGATGTTCTCCCATTAAGTGCTGCTTGACACATCGCCACAACACTCCAAAGACAAATTTGAATCGGAATGAAAATATCAGGACCTAAAGCTTTGGAAATTAATTGGGAGGGAACTTCAGCAAGTAAGAAACATACTAAGAATATGGTATTCCCAGTATTATAATCATTTGTCGTCATACCTAAATCATCCAACATATTATCGGTAACGGCTTGAGCTAAATTACCACGATCAACTTGTAAACCAACAAACATAAGACAAGCAGCAGCAGCAACTCGATAATTAAGTTTCCGAACAAGTTTCTTTTCTTCTTCAGGTGTCCAAGTAAAACTTGGATCAAAGGCAGAATAACTTTCATATTTGGATTCCGTGTATACTTGACGATAATATGCTTCAACTTTAGGGTCCAAAAAGGGATTCTTGGCAAGAAGATCTGATTCCAAGGAGGAATTGGAATCTAAAGCGGTGATGAGAATGGAATCATCTTTCTTCTCAGATGTTTCATTGACACTGTGTGTACGTTCAAGTGAGTTTGTCGAAGCAGCTGTCATTGTAGAGTGTATACTGTTTAGAGAAAGTTATAAGAATAAATCAAGGATAATTCCGGATATATTTATAGTTTTTCAAAATACGAGAGAGGAGAAGGCGGTAATTAATAATCGCCGTATTAATAACAATCGATATATGTTGTTCCTGTTGTGCCGGTAACCGGGGGATATAATTAGTGTGGTGTTGTGGTTTTCTAAAATGATTTATTTTTCCTTGCGTGATTTGTTATAGTGTGGCTGCAAAGAATATAAGGGGGTAAGATAGGGCGAAAGCAATACAGGGGAAAAAATAGTTTTTTTTTCTGTGGCTGCAAAATTACAATGGAATTTTTATTATGTCATAATTTTAGTATAATTACACTGTGGTTGCGGATTTCAAGCAATTCCGCGGTGCAACTTAATAGAATTGGATTCAGTGGGATTAATTAATGCATGCAACATTTCTCTACTTTCCGTGAATTAGAGCTCGGTTAAAGTGACTATTATTGTATTGTCTTGTAAGAGCCACCTGCTTCGCCTCCTGCGTATATTCTTTGATCTTGGTGAATACTTGACTTTGTTTTGATTTTATTGTACAACATCTTTCTCCAAGAAAATCAACTTGGTTTTGTATCTATAGTTTATGCAACTTTGACAGAATTTATTCAGTTCTTGGCAGATTAACCTGGCAGTATGACTTTTTTTATCTCCGTTTTATCTTTCATATCTCATGGGTAATTAATTATTTTCACAATTTGTTATTAGTAATATAAACTACTTACAGAGTCATCATACAACGTGATCTAAATACGATTTGTGGATTAAATTTCGTCATTTTCTGTCTTTATAAAACAGACAAAGGCGGAAATTCCCAGATAATGATTTAGCATATTGTTATCTTTTTTTTTTCTTCCTTCATTGTTTTTATTTATTTTTAGTTTATTTCACTAATTAGGTTATATGCACTTACTACAGCCAATAAGTGATTGTCTTATGTAATATTTAATCATCCCCTCACAAACCTCCATACACATCCAAGCACACCTAAAATCCCCGTCCATGTTCGAAAAATTTCGGTTGGACCATCCATAGGAACATCCTCATCTCTACCAAACCATACCCTCCCACCAAAACTACTCTGTCCATACAGGATAATTTCTTCCTTGTTAGGTGAAAATGGAGGACATCTCGTTTTGAAAATCCAATCATACCATAAACATTGTTCGATAGTGGTACGTTCTTGAGTAAGTCTTCTAAACCAACCATATATACTTCCATTGGGTGCATCTACGAAACTAATTGGTAATACATCATTCATTATTAACCCCTTGCTTTGTACTTTCAGCGCAATGTAATTGACTTGGATATTGAGGGATCGATTTATGGAACTATTAGTGAATACATAGATGGTGTGTGTCAGATGAGTCTTGTTCATGAGTTCACATGTTTCATCAAGATTGGTGTAGGTGATTACTGGAATGACATCACTTTGTTTATATAAATCTTGCCATGTTGCCATGTCTAACATGGTGGGTAGTTTACTAGCTCTGACTACATCCTTCACTTTTTTGTTTGCTTCAACCTTGGGAATCGGTTCAACTTGTTTAATCTCTTTAATAAACATATCGTGTAAAGATTCTGGAACTAACACATAATCAACCCCGCCATATTCGGCACACCCCCATGAGATTCTTCTACAAGCAACACGAATCCCTGTTTCATCCATATCATTCAAAAGAATTGCAGGACACTTCCCTGTTTCGTGAACAATCGGAATTAATTTAGAAGAAGTTGCCTGAGCAATCGTCTCTTCAACTTCTTTTTTCAAATTCACCACCTTATCATATTTTTCTTGTAACAATATTTCCAATTCTTCATCTTGAACAATATGAATCGGTTCAACTGCTTCATTCAACAATTCACTAATTCTCAATTTCTCATTCAATTTCACAATACAGCAATTCCCCAGAGCAATACATCCAATAAGGGCATCAGCAACATCGTCAAACGTATCACCAACAAGTAACACCAAACCCAAGGGAATACGTTCTACATATACGGGATTCATGGATAATGTTAATGGTAAAGGTTTGATTGGTTCCAGTTTGTTCCAATTCATAAGTTGAATCATGGTATGAACAATATCATTGAGAAACGAAACATACTTGGTATTTTTATGGAAAACATTACCATGGTCCTTAAGTGTGAAATAGAAATTACGGAGTTGATTTAATCGATATTGGATATGATGAGTACGACAACTTTGTACAAGTTGATTAATTTTTCCCATATAATCATCGGGAGAGAATTTCCGGTTGATATTGGGAGGTTTCTCCAGGGGAAAAGTTGGTAAAATCTCAGGAGGTTGAGTTAATGAGGAGTGTTGATCAGGTTTATTTTCAGATTCCTCGTCTTGGCTAATTGCTAGTTGAAATTTGTTTGGGGTTACTGCTTGTGGTGATTCTGGTGTTCTCAGGGTGGTTACTGTGATTGGACTTGCTTCAACTTTTACCTCCTGCTCGTTAGATTCTGGAACTGGTTCACAAAAAACTTTGGTATCGGTTAGAGATTGAGATTCTTCCACTTCACTAGCAGTTTTCGCCTCAACTGACTTTTCCACTTCATTAATACTCCCGGCTTTCACCAGACTGTTTTCTTCCACTGTAATGGGAACCTCGCCATTTTCACCAGCTACTTGTGTTGCGTCAACATCCTCAGTTTGCTTCTCTTCAAGTTCCTTTTGCTGCTTTTTCTTATTCTTCCTAGCAGCTTTCCTTAACTTTGACTTTTCCTTTTTCGATTTCCCTTCAATCCTCTTTTCATCGTTCAAACTCTCTTTGGATTTAGTTAATCGAGCACTTAACCGTCTAATGGGACTACCCTTTTCTTTCTTTTCACTCATGATAAGAATCGAAACTAATAAAGGAAGATATAAATTTTTAGTTTAAATAGTTTTTTTTGAGGAAATTTCAAGGGGTCTTTCTAGAGTATGTCTCCTAAAGTTCGAAACCGGAAATATATGTACGGTGATGTAAGATTAGTGGGAAGTGGAACGAGATGGTTATGAAAATTATTTGGTTTGCATTTAACTGGGTGATTGTGGTTGATTTGCTTTGTAATATCAAACTTATATCGTGCTAGGTCATAAAGTCACATCTTAGAAGATCGGAATGTGTATAACGTATTGCAAAACAACAAGGAGATCTTTTTTTTGAATCTGCTTATGAAAAAAGTATAATTATGCTAAAACAGGAAGTTATCCCATAGTTAATAACTGTATTTGGAAAAAAAAGAATGATAATATGCAATCGAATTAACCGTTTTTTTCTTCGCTTAAATTAAGTAAAATGCTTTTTTTACGAAAAACCGGGGGTAGCGGTTTGTTTTTTGACTCATTTTGTTGGATGATTCCGTTTCATCACAAACAAAGTCGCATGTATTTCATTCGTGGTACGGTGTACTGTACTAGTCTTTTGTATCTTTCAAAAAAAAAAGAATTCGAGAATTATGCCGCTTTATGAAATATAATTGGAAATATTTCAGTGGAACGGAGAAGATAGATTGTCAATGTAATGGGGATTTTGATACAAACAAACGTAGGAGCTACAAATACCATACCCGCAATAAACGTTCAAGAACCGATAGGTCAAGTCTAGTAGATTTATAGAGTTAAATACAAGGAATAAATTTTTGCAACAAAAACTTTGCAAAATTAAACCGAAATGGTAAAAACGCGTTCCCTCAAATCCAGCTAGCGTTAGAGTAAACTCTGATTTTAAAGGAGATAAACAGTTAAATTATTGTATATCTCTTTCCAAACTCGACTTCTTTAATCTAGCTTTGAAAAAATCAGTTCCTGTATATAGGCGTATCACCTGTATATGGTTTATATCGTGAGGCTTAAAAAATTGCTAACATTTGTAATATCAATCCATCGCTCTCTTCTACAAATGGCATTCATACAGGGAACACTATCGGATAAGCAAAAGCAGTTAATAGTAAGTATATACAATATATCATTCCCATTCACTCACTAACACTTTCAAGGAAGCCAATCGCCAAAAGGCTAAAGAACGTCTAAAAAGAAAACGCGATGAAATAACAACTGCAACACCAACACAACCTCCATCCACTCGTAGCGAACCTACACGTACACTCAACCAGATTGTCAACTCCCCAGTGAAAATATCTTCATCGTTTGTTGATGTTTCTGAGGATGGTTCCCTCAAACGAACGCGGTTGACTGATGAACAACGGAATAAGATTGAACAGAATAGACTACGAGCAATCGAATTGCGACAGAGAATAGAGAGAGCGGAAGGTAACACTCCAACAGAAGGAACACTGAATGACATACAAGACTCAATCCGACTCAACAAAAACAATCAAGAACCTACCTCATTCAAACGAAAATTTGAACCACCGCCAATCAAGAAACAAGACTATATAGAATTTGATTTTTCCACCATGAAAGATTCTCGAGGTGGTTTTATTCTGGATGATCCCAAGCAACCTAATCCTGATCAACAATCTCTTGATGAATGGAAAGAAAAGCAAAAGGAATTACAACAAATTCGTGATTTGCCACCACCTATAGATATCGACAATGCTCCAAGATGTTTTGAATGTAATTCAATTGATATTGATGCTAATTTAATGACTAATTTCCAAGTGCGTGCTTGTCGTAAATGTATCAAAAGCCATCCTGAAAAATATTCCTTATTAACCAAAACAGAATGTCGTGAAGATTATTTGTTAACCGAGCCAGAACTTCGTGACGTCAGTTTATTACCTAGAATTGAAAAACCAAATCCCCATGGTTACAGTCGAATGCAATTATTTGTTCGTTTCCAAGTGGAAGAATTTGCGTGGAAGAAATGGGGAGGTGCTCAACAATTGGATGAAGAATGGGAACGACGAGAACAACAGAGAATAAAGCGACGCGATAAAAAGTACCAAGATTCATTACGAGAAATGAGAAAGAAAACTCGAGCAGAAGAATATACCAGAAAGTTAAGGAATGGACAAGGAATAGGTGAGAGACATGTACATGATTGGTCAGCACCTGTTAGTGTTGGAGAGAATATAGTAAAGAGAAGATGTATTGATTGTGGAATAGAAACTGAAGAAGTTATCATATAAACAAGAAGTTTGTTGTTTCCCATATTGGGTCGTGTACTTGGTAACAATAAAATTATTTGCACTTCCAAAATCGCCCATGGAAGCTTATGGAAAATTCGAGGAACAGAAAAAAAGTTTGCAACAAATTTTTTTTGTTACGGACGTTGACTGAAAAAAATCTATATATAGGACCCACGTATCCCCTTGATTTTTTGAGATATATAATTTCTCTTTTTCTAGGTTACTTTCAATTAACACAATTATGTCTGACACTAAGGTTGAAACTCATGAATTCACTGCTGAGATCTCTCAGTTGATGTCTTTAATCATTAACACTGTTTATTCTAACAAGGAAATCTTCTTGAGAGAATTAATTTCCAATGCTTCTGATGCTTTGGATAAGATCAGATATGAAGCTTTGTCTGAACCTTCCAAATTAGAATCTGAACCTGAATTATTTATTAGAATCACTCCAAAGCCAGAACAAAAGGTTTTAGAAATTAGAGATTCTGGTATTGGTATGACTAAGGCTGATTTAGTTAACAATTTAGGTACTATTGCCAAATCTGGTACCAAATCCTTTATGGAAGCTTTATCTGCCGGTGCTGATGTTTCTATGATTGGTCAATTCGGGGTTGGTTTCTATTCTCTTTTCTTGGTTGCTGATCATGTTCAAGTTATCTCCAAACATAATGATGATGAACAATATGTTTGGGAATCTAATGCTGGTGGTAAATTTACTGTCACTTTAGATGAAACCAATGAAAAATTAGGCCGTGGTACTGTCTTGAGATTATTCTTGAAGGAAGATCAATTGGAATACTTAGAAGAAAAGAGAATTAAGGAAGTTGTCAAGAAACATTCTGAATTCGTTGCTTATCCAATTCAATTGGTTGTTACTAAGGAAGTTGAAAAGGAAGTTCCAGTCGTTGAAGATGAAGAAGAAAAGACTGAAGAAGATGACAAGAAACCAAAATTAGAAGAAGTTGAAGATGAAGAAGAAGGTGAAGGTGAAAAGAAGGAAAAGACCAAAAAGGTTAAGGAACAAGTTACTGAAACTGAAGAATTAAACAAGACTAAACCATTATGGACTAGAAACCCAACTGATATTACTCAAGATGAATATAATGCTTTCTACAAGTCCATTTCTAATGATTGGGAAGATCCATTAGCTGTCAAGCATTTCTCTGTTGAAGGTCAATTAGAATTTAGATCTATTTTATTTGTTCCAAAGAGAGCTCCATTCGATGCTTTTGAAAGTAAGAAGAAGAAGAACAACATTAAATTGTATGTTCGTCGTGTTTTCATTACTGATGATGCTGAAGAATTAATTCCTGAATGGTTGGGTTTTGTTAAAGGGGTTGTTGATTCTGAAGATTTACCATTAAACTTGTCCAGAGAAATGTTACAACAAAATAAGATTTTAAAGGTTATTAGAAAGAATATTGTCAAGAAATTGATTGAAACTTTTAATGAAATTGCTGAAGATCAAGAACAATTTGACAAGTTCTATACTGCCTTCTCCAAGAATATCAAATTGGGTATTCATGAAGATCAACAAAATAGAAATGCTTTAGCTAAATTGTTGAGATACAACTCTACCAAATCTAGTGAAGAATTGACTTCTTTATCTGATTATGTTACTAGAATGCAATCTCATCAACAAAATATTTACTATATTACTGGTGAATCTATTAAGGCTGTTGAAAAATCTCCATTCTTGGATGCCTTGAAGGCCAAGAATTTCGAAGTCTTATTTATGGTTGATCCAATTGATGAATATGCCATGACTCAATTGAAGGAATTTGAAGATAAGAAATTGGTTGATATTACCAAGGATTTCGAATTGGAAGAAACTGATGAAGAAAAGGCTGAACGTGAAAAGGAAGTTGCTGAATTTGAACCATTAACCAAGGCCTTGAAGGAAATCTTGGGTGAACAAGTTGAAAAAGTTGTTGTTTCTTATAAATTGGTTGATGCTCCAGCTGCCATTAGAACTGGTCAATTTGGTTGGTCTGCTAATATGGAAAGAATTATGAAGGCTCAAGCTTTAAGAGATACTACCATGTCTTCATACATGTCTTCCAAGAAGACTTTTGAAATTTCTCCAAAATCTCCAATTATTAAGGAATTAAAGAGAAAGGTTGAAGTTGATGGTGCTGAAGACAAGACTGTTAAGGATTTAACTACTTTGTTATTTGACACTGCTTTGTTGACTTCTGGTTTCTCCTTGGATGAACCATCTAACTTTGCCCACAGAATCAATCGTTTGATTGCCTTGGGTTTAAATATTGATGATGATACTGAAGAAACTGCCATTGATGGTGCTACCACCACCACTGAAACCACTGAAGCTGCTACTGAAGAGCCAGCTGGTGAATCAGTTATGGAAGAAGTTGATTAGAAGTTTTGTTTACGTATATATATATTTATAAAAAGAAGGAAGTAGCTAATGTAATACTTGTTTGTAAATTGCTTGTACTTTTTTGTTGGGTTTTGTAGCACTGGCACGTGCTTTTCGATGGTTACGCGATGTAGTAATTTTTTTAACTCGCTTAACTGACTTGAACAGAAGACTTATCAACATCAACACAAGCTATTATCATGGGTCTATTTATTCCTACAGACAAGTTGGCCAACTTGAAGCTATACAAATATTCTTCTATTGACGAATCCGTAATTTCCAAATATATTTTGAAAAAATGGTGGAATTATTTTGTACAAATTATTCCCATGTGGGTTGCCCCAAATATGGTTACTCTTGGAGGATTAATGTTTATTCTTGCTGATCTTGCAGTGGTGTTTTATTACGACCCGTACTTAAACACTGAAGCTCCTCGTTGGTGTTATTTTTTTTATGCATTTGGGTTATTCATGTATCAAACATTTGACGGTTGTGATGGTTGTCATGCTAGAAGAACAGGACAATCAGGACCACTTGGAGAATTGTTTGATCATTCAATAGATGCTATAAATACTACATTAGGTGCTATTGTGTTTGGATCTGCGTTGAACTTAGGCTATGGTACATTATTAATGATTTCGTTATTTGCATCCACATGTAATTTTTATGCATCAACTTGGGAAGAATATCATACACATACCCTTTTCCTTTCCAAATTTTCTGGTCCTGTTGAAGGTATACTTATGATATGTGTGGTGTATATAATCACAGGTATTTTTGGTCCTGAATTATGGAATCAACAACTTTTCATTTTAGATTTGGAATTTCTTGATAAGGGGAAATATCCCATTAATACTTCAATTATCTATGTGGTTATTGGATTGTCTTCATTATATTTTAATATTGTTTCTGCCATGCATAATGTTAGTAGATTTTATGAAGACAAGTACCATCATTCTGACCGTGCCAAATCTGCTACTGATGAAGCATATTTAGGATTCTATCCTTTCTTCATTTATTGGGCTAGTGTAATTATCTACATAATTATTTACCCTCAAGTAATTACTGATTATGGGTTCCCCTTTATTATTAGTATTGGAAGTACAGTGGCATTCTCAGTAGGGAGAATGATTTTGGCACATGTAACATTTCAAGATTTCCCCTTTGTTCAATACCCCATGTTTGCCCCCTTGTGTCAAATATGTATTAGTGAATTCTTGATAAATATTTATGGATATGATACAGAAAAAGTATTACATGCTATTTGTTGGTTAGGTTGTGGTATTTGTATGGGAATCCATGCTTTTTTCTTTGCTGAAATCATTCAAGATATCACAAGTTATTTAGATATCTGGGCCTTATCAATTAAACACAAGAGGGCATAAAAATCTATAGAGTTAGTGCGATAGAAAGAAATTGTATAGTTATTTTGTTGTAAATATTGTATTCAAATAGACACCGTTAGACTTATATATATATACAGGGGGTACTTTACTTCTTTTCAGTAGTAGCTTCAGAACCTGGGGCCAATACATCTTGTGCAGATTGTTGCAACGACAAATCCTTTTCCATTTCTTGTAATTGAGTTTCTGACAAAATTGCCAATGCTAAGGGAACACCTAATAATAATGCTGAGGAAGTTAATGCCCATAAAAATTTACCACCATTGTTTAAAGTAGAAGTGACTGTTGATTTTATAGTTTCACTTAAACCCACAATTTGTTCACGTTGTTCAGGAGCGATTATATCTTTCAAGGCAACAATTCTATCATAAATAGTTTCATTTTCAAAATCATAATCATCATCATCAGATTCAGATTCAGATTCTTCTTCTTCACTATCGATTATGGAACTGGTAGCTGGAGTTTGTTGTTCGAACTGAGCTTGAGTTTCGTCGTCAATTTGAGTTAATTTAACCATTTTATGTGTGTTTTCTATAAAGAGTTAAGCTATTCTCTACATAATGTTTGGATAACCTTGAAGTTTTTTTTTTTGAAGCACGAAAAATTTTATTTTTGGTAGGTGCACGTACTGATTGAGCACTACCAAATGTAACCATGAGAGCAACTAGAAATACTCATCTTCATCATTTAAATTTAATGTTGGTACATCTAAATCATGATTTACTTGATAACCAATATGTTTCATTTGTTCTGGGAATTTCCTCATATTAAAAAATTGTAATAATCCTCGTAAGGCAATCTCTTGATCATATGAATTATTAAAATCACTTTCTAAATCTTTCCCACTTAACCAATTATCTTTCATAGATAATTTTAGGTTAAGATAGATTTGACTGATTAAATCCATATTGATCAGTTTCCATTTACGTCCTTGATATGGGATAAGTTTCTTTAATGTCTTAAGTATAGGTTTGGTGAATGCATCATTGTCATAATTCATAAGAATCATCTTGTATAGTTCGGAAGGTTTTAAATCATTCAAGGTAAAGATACGTTGAGTTTGATTCTTGATGAGAATCTTGTTGGTGATCTTGAGGATGTTGGAAAGTATGAATGCGAAATTATCATTGTAATGTTTGATGTAAACATGATTGATGTTATTGGAATCAACTTGTTCAGGTAATGTCAGGATAAACTCTTGATTTATAAATTTGTACTTGTGGGAACTATCAGGAAACTGTTGTAAACAATTGTTAAAAAAATCACAATTTGGTAATTCAATTTTGGGATTCATTAATTTATTCTGATTAATCAAAATTTCATATTCTGTTAAATCATCCTTTTTCCCTTCATCTTTACCAAGACTTTGTAAATTAACATTATTGAATGCTCGTGAAAGATAATCCAAAGCCACAGTAAAGAATTGTTGATCAAATAAAATTGAAGAAAGATAATAATACTTGAGTACATGACTAATTTTGAACCATTTCAAAAGGAGTAACACTATATTTGTCGACACTTTTAACATTATTTCCTTGACATTTAACACTTCCAATTGCAGAGTCAATACAAACCTAATCTTTTGTTTTGTCTCTTCAAGATGTTTTAATTTGTTGTCATCAGTAGTAGTTCCATTACGTGACAAGAAAGATGTCTCAGGATTCAATTCTAATTCTGCAAAATTCAAATTATAATCAATTCTATTAGCTTTGATAGTTTCTACAAATACTTCAACAAGGGTATATAATCGACTAACATTATCTGCATATAAAGCATCAACTCGTTCCAACAATTCAATCACCGCAATTTTATCAGGAAACGTCTCTTTCAACTGTTCATAATCATAGTCAAATTCATCAGGTTCATTATCTTGTTCATATTCACTAACATATCCTCTTTCTTGAGCCATAAATTTTTGTCGTTCATTCCATAATCGTTTAATTGAATAACTTTCATAGATTGAATTCTTTAAAATATCATCTGCTTCTTTCATAGCCAAGGGAACAGTAACTGAATTCAATTCATCGTCGTCCTTACTACTTGCTGGTAAATTAGGATATATAAATGGCATAGCTTGATTTACTTGGTATGAACGTCTAATCTTTTCACCGCCAGACATATAATCAGAGGCATTAAAAGTTGGGGATGGTACTGGTGTGGCTATGTGTACAGTTTGTGTAGGTAATTGACTCAATACAGTATGAGATTTGGTAGTTTTGGGTGTTTCCATTAAATTTGAAAGGGAATTAGAAAAACTATTGACAGCCATGAAATATTTGTATTTACCTTCAATAGTACTTTCATGAGAATGAATACTGGTAGTATCATCTAAATCATCTTCTTGTTGTAATATTCTGGAGAATTCCGTAAAATCAAATGCTTTTAATTCTGTCTTGTCATAAAGGGGGAACTTATCAAGAAGATCTTCTCTAAATGCAAAATAATCTAATGGAGAACAAGTCAAAACCGTCTCCCCTAAATCTCTCCCCTTCTTATTCTTGATATTATGCAAATCAACAAGGAAATCATCACATTCTTTCAAATTTGTTGAATCTCCTAATTCAAATAGTACTAGGTTGTTTACAAGAATTATGAGATATCTTATTCTGTAGGAGTTGTTGGGATGCCATTTCCAATGTTCTATAAATGTTAATATTGATGTTAAAAAGTCTACCTCTCCCAAATATTTGCGAAACTTAATTGAATGGTTGTGGGTTTTGTTTTGCAAACTTACTATAATCAAAAAGAATAGCAATGTTAAAACTTTAAAGTAGTCAGATTCCACTTTCTGGGATAAAAACTCGTCATCGGAATCAACCAGTTTATCAACTTCAATTCTCTGCTTCACTAAATCTTGAGTCAATTTCATTAAAGGTTTGTAAAATTGTAATTCTACCAAAACAAGACAATTCTTTTCTATTTGTTCCAACTGTTGCTGTCGGGTATTTTTCGTAGCATATTCTCCAAATGCAAAATATATCAAGATTTTAAGTGATCTTGATATTTCAACATCTCCTAAACAACCTTGTTCTATAACTTCAATATTCTTCTTTATCAAATCATCTTCATTATTTCTTTCATACAACTGACATATATTACTCAATCCACCTAAGACTTTTAAATCATTCAATGTAAACCACTCCCTAATCTCGGTTTCTAAAGTCTGTGATTCATTATATTCATATTGTAAATGAGACTTGGTAATCAAAAACAGTAATCCAATACCTCCTGGACCAACACCATCTCCCTCATTCAACGTTCCAGAATTAGCCACATCACTCTTATTTTGATGGTGATGGTGATGATGTATGTTTTTCCCGCCATCATGAGGAATTCTTTCAGCTCGAGCATTTAGTTTCTTTTGAAAGGTTTCATCAAGAGATTCATGTAGCTCTTTCTCAGTTGATGCATCTGGGTGATCGATTATTTGATCCTCTAATTGATCGATCAGTATCAATTCATCTTGCATGATCTGTTGGGTTAAACGATTAGTTTTTGAATGAATAGTTTGTGGTTTTGATGGTGCTGTTTTTTTTTTGCTGTTGTTGTGCGCTACCACTTACATAAAAATAGTGTAGTATCGAATATCTTATGGAAAGAAAACATTTTGAAAAGGTTTGACAGGTACTTCATTTGAGGGAGATTGAACTTTATTGCAAGAGCGTGAGTTATAGAGCTTCAATACTGTTTCTTTGAAAAATAATTGAATCCTCAAGTGCTGAACTTTTATTCATTTGACCAAAATATTCTAGAATGAGTGATTACTACGTTATACAACTTAGGTGGATTGTTGTATTCGTATTCAATGCTACTCGCTGGAAATGTGTTACCCGTACACAGGAAGACTTTGCCAAGTAAGCAAGAAATAAAACTTAGGGGGTTTTGAGGGGCGGGATTTTTAAAATATAATATCTTGCAAAGCCACCCGGCTTATTTCGCGCCCAGACCCAACTCCAAGAAATTTCTTGGCATTCTTTCCAAACGCGCGGAATGTTATTTGTTTATGCTGGAGAATAAAAATCAAACCTTCGTATATCGAGACAGAGAAGGAACGTTTACAATAGAATTTTACCCCTAAACTTAAGAAACCTTCTCTTACGGCTATTACTCGTTTCCCCTCACCTTTGGTACATCCCCCTGCAAAATGTATAACTTTAAGTCAAGCGCAAGTTGAATTCTTTTAGGGTATTATCTGGTCATTTTCTTGTAGACTTACATCAGACCGATTTTTGTTTAAAGTAGGAAAAAGAAATTTTGTTCCAGCCAAGATTGAAATGTGTTAAAAACGTACATTCCTTGACCCCCTAATTTGGGAACCCCTAATTTGGAAACCCCCTAAGATTTCTAGTTTACGAACTTTTTTATTTTTCTTTTCATTGTTTGAATAGAAATGAAATTTTGTCAAAATTCAAAAATAATATTTTCATAATTGATGGGAGATTTTTTTTCATTTATTTTTCGAACTGAACAGAGAAACTGTAAAATAGATAGGAATTGAGAATCGAGAATCGGGAATCATGTTCTATTTCATCTCTAGAAGAATCAAAAATAACCATGTCACCAAGATCTGTCACTAACCAACAGCTCCCATTTGACATGCATTCTTAAGAGCAACTCGCCACCTCAATCAACTCTGCCTCGTCTTTGTTTTCATTGTTCTTCTCCACACTTTTCTGTATAATGGCTTAGTTATGTCAAATAAAGAATAAAACTTGAACAAAGGAAAAACTTACCACTCAAATATGACCATAATCCAAAGAGGAAAAAATAGAACATATTATTTTTCTTAATAAGTAATTGAACTTTTTAATTTGCCTAATTGGGATTGAATGAGACGCGTTCGATTTTTTTTTCTGGCACCTATAAAAAAAACTACTTATATACAGTCCTTTACATTGCAGATCACCAACTTAAGATCATTTCACTATACATATCAAAGCATGACCTTGGGTTAATGATTATTATTCACATGCAAGATATGTAAAGTGTAAACATTACTCCTGTTGAATTGACGAGATTAATAATAAAAAAAATATTTCTTGTTTGGTATTAATTAAAAAGCCAAGATTCAATTGACTTTGATACTCTTCTTCCTAACACCATTGCGAATTCGACAAAGTAACCTCCCCTTAACAAATATAATTCAAGTTTAAATTTGTGGATATTTTTTTCTCTTTCTTGGGTCCCCTGACAACAGTGTCCCGAACATCTGCAAATGACTTAATTGGGGAATACAAAAACTAATTGAAACAAAGTCCCACATCCGGGGAGCATGTGCAATGAAGGAATGTGTATATGAAACAATACCAATTTAATAAAAGTAATTTAACTCAAAATAGATAAATAGTGAATGTGTCACAATTAATATTTGTGATATGTTATTATTTATCAACTATTATGTGATTTTCTTGAATCGCCTTGAGCTGCATTTGTTTTATTAATAGTAAATAAAATCAACCCGGAAACCAGGTGGATAACAATAGGGGAGTGGTACCCTTTTCAATTTAAAAGTATTGTTCTATGGAGGTTGTCAGTATTTACAAAAAAGAGAAGTTAATAATTAACAAAGAAGATAGCATGGCCTATTTTTTAAATTAAAATTAAGTAATAACAATGAAACAGTATGTGAATCACCACTATTTACTTTTTGTGTATACGTTATTGTGAACTGTTGTCTACGGTTACGAAGTGTCATTTCCCTTGTACTTGAATTTGCAGCTTTTAATTTTAAATTAGAGATGATTTGAAACAAAGAACTGAAGAAAAAAAAAGAAAAAAAAACCTTTGAAGAAAAAAAAATTTTTTTTGTGAGCCAAGTTTAAATTAAATTAATCAACGATGAAAACCCTAAAGAAGCAGTTTACAAGCTGGTTCTTCAGGAAAAGATGGTATGTTGGAACTACAAGTGAGTACACTGCCAAGACACTCCTTTTCCAGTGTTATTCCCGCCCTTCTCTTGTGAAAACTATCCAAGAAAACTGACATTCCAGGGGGGAAAATTAATCCAGACAGCCAAAAAAAATTATTAAACTTGTAAATTTGATAAATAAACATGATTTTGAAACTGGACAATGCTGATTGACAATAATCAAAAAATGTGGAAAAAAGGGGAAAAGATATGTGGTAGTTGAAAGGGATGATCTTGGTCAATGTGGTGGTGGGGGGGTCAATACTTACTTCTTAGTTTTAACTTATTCCTCTTACTTTATGAAGTAGGTTTTTCTCTCATTTCGTAATTTTTTTCAGTGTGTAAAAATATGCTATACTCAGTAACTTAGTGAATGAAGAAAAAAAAAACCCAAGGAACAAAATTGTGGGTTTGTGTACATAAAAAAATAAAAAATGGCAGCCAAAAAAAAACCCCCAAAAAGGGTATCGATACATTGATTATTTTTTAAACTTTTTTTTACCCTTTAAGATTAGATACTTCATGCGAGAAGTTAAAATTTTTTAACACATATCAGTGTTTGTTTTATTTTTTGAGCAGATAATATTTTTTTTTGTTATTATTTATTATTAATCTAACAATTCCCTTGTTTGATTCCTTTTTTTTTATTTTATATTATTTTTGTGAATATTCCCTCACCACGCACGAAAGCACTTTAGCGCCCCGCTTAAACTTTTGATTATATTTATTATAAATATAACCTTAATTCGCCTTTTCAATTTAGAACTCAAACATATACTCCCTTTTCTTCTTTCCTGTAAAACAACTTTAAAAAAAAAAAACAAATGATATAATAATGTTACAACAATTGCAATCCCCATTCACGTTTACTGTTCCCGAATCTACTCCTGCTATTTATAATAGTAATTTATTACTACCAACCCCCACATTCTCAGAAAAAAGCCTGGATAGTACTATATATAATTTACAAACACCAATATCACCCATAAAGAAGAATCAGTCTATTATTGGCCACAACTTGTCTATGCTTCAACTGAAAGTATCACTAATGGATGATTGTACTTTGAAACGAGAGATGTCCCAATTAATTGAAAATTCTGTTCATTTGTTGCAAGAAGTTGAAGATGGTAAAAATTTACCTCAAAGAACATATGATGAATTTATGATACAGACACCACCATCATCATTTGAAGAATGTACAATGAAAACACCACCTCCTTGTACTACTCAAGAATATTCCTTTCAAACACCAAGAGATAAAATAATTGACTATGAAAATTGTGCACCACAACCACCTGCAGCCCCAAAGCAACATCATTTCAATCACACAAACAACACCTTGCATTATTCTAATAATATAATATTTCCTGATGACAACATAATAACTGAAACAGTTGAATTCAATCAACATTTCTTGGATTGGGATTCATTTGAATTTGATGCTCAAGATTTGTCATTCTAGAGTGACAACCATGCACATAATAGTTATACCCGGGGGTTTTTGTTCGCCTTTTGTCTTTTAATTCTCTTTACATTTGAATTTTTAATTAATGTTATTTGGTTCTTGCTTTTGATTGATTCAATATGTTTGTCGTTTTTTTGTTTGTTGGTTGCTCGTTTTTTTTTGTTTTATTTTTTTTGCAACTGTATGTTATGTTCGTTTAATATTGTAAGTTTTTAATAATGGACTAGAAAAATAAAGAAAATTGGGGATGTTGACGTTTTTTATTCGTTTGTTACTATTCAATTCTTGTTTACCGATGATAAGTTGGTTTTTATTGTGTATACTTTTTTAAATTAATATACTTTAACGTAATCTACATTTTGTATGCATATCGTTATGAGCTCTTATTTGGAATATGCAGAGAATAAAAAATTGACGTAACCAAAAATACCAAGCAGAAACAGTTGGTTCAAGGCATGTCAAATTTAGTTTCTAAATGACCAGAGCTCACAATATGGGAATTATGAACCTTTGTCTTTAAAATCCCCCTTGCATGTTGTGCTAGTAGAAATCGCAACCTCTGCTTGATTTTTTCTTGTCGAACTTAATTCCCCCTCCGGTTACTATAATAAAGTTTTCTTCTATTTACTTGCTAGTTACTTCATCTCTTTGACTAATTAGGTTATAGTCAATTGTATTTTTGGGGGGTTGGCTAAAACAATTTGCTCACAACAATGCCAAAATAATAAAATAGAAAAAAAAAAAAAGAAAAAAAAATGGCTTGATTATAATTACAATTTAACTTTTGATGTCATTTAAAAAAAAGTAGCGGAAAAGTTTTTGTTTTGGGTTAAATTGTGTTATCATTTTTGAATTTGGTATCGCTAATAATGCATGTACTCCACTCCGGGGTTCTCCCCGCACGCACAATTTAATGTAAGATGGGTAATGAAAATAAACATTTAGATTAACTTTAGCGTTTTAGGTAAAATAAGAGGGGAGTTGATTCTTGAAACGATATAGAAGATTCCTTTCAGCCCCACAATATAGTTTATACTCTATATCGTACGACTGAAAGTCAATTTCTTTCTTGAACAATAGGAATAAGGTATACCCATACGTGAGATTTCTAAAAGCGCAAACCACTGTAAGCGAACAATGGATCAATCAGGTGGTGTATATTGTTTCTGTCGTTATTGCAATAACTATTTTGACAACAGTGTAGTTACGGGTTGACGTATTGTTTAATTTTTGGAAAAAATTTACAAGAAAAGTTTCCCAAACTTTAAACAAAAAGTATTTTCCAACAAATATTCTTTTACATTTTTATATTTAAAAGTTTATACAGTCCCTATTCTTGCAAAAGTCACTAACTGAATCATACCTATCCAGTTAAAACAGATCTAGTTTTGTATTGTTGATAATTACAAAGTTTCAAATAAACTGCAAACTGTAAATTCGTATTTGGAACACATATTGCAGTTTATGTATTGTTTGTTTACATTTCGAATTTTCGCGACCTTTTTTTTTTTTGCAATAATCTGAATTTAAGTCATGTATTGATTGGACTGGTTGGTTAAGACACCATTTAAAAGAGGTTGTGCTTACTTATTGAGTGATTAATTGTGCATCAAACAGGGAGAGAGAGAAAGTTTATAAATCCAAGTACATTCCATGTGAGGTTCAGGTTTGAAACAAACCATGAAAGACTACTATTGCCAAGATTACTTGGAAAAGTCTATGTGATGACATTCGTATTACAGCCAGGGAATTTATTTTCTATGTAAGGTTGGTTGGATATTAAGAATATCAAAGATTTTTTCGAATGACCATTGAATAGAGTCTATTGAAAATCAAGTGTTTATAATAAGATACATACAAGAATTCTATCCCTTAAATCTCACAATCTTGTACTATACGCGCCTTAATGGTGTGACTTTCATGTAAAAGGAACGACTCAGTGGACAATTTTTTGTATTGAATTTACTTTTTTTTTTTTGTATTGTTACAGATTTGGTGTTTTTGTGTAGCTTCTAAAATTTGGTGCACCTGAATTTTATTTTCAAACCTGGTTTATTTTGGTTTCTTTTTTATTTTTGTCGGGTTACACTTTTCTTCTAAAGACAACATTTGTTTTCCGTATCCAAGTACAACACTTGTTCTTCCTTTTAACAAACAATTAAATATAAGCTAGTTGGCTTATAAAGAGATTACCAGAATATAATCAACAATTATAAACAAACTATAGAGTTGACATTTACTTTTTTTGTTTCAAGTAACAACATTGTTCATTTGACAGAGACGATCAGAAACCGTCAAGTTTACTTATCATTCCTCCAACTTTTTGCTTTCCAGCAAATAACTACATTCGTTTAGATTTTTATTCCCGTTGAACCCAAGTTGGATGGTCCCCCATTCATCCAAATAATACATTTCAACTACATACATACACCCTGAATTGGATTGTAAAAACAACTTCCCAATTCAATTACATTCGCTTTAGTTTAATTAATACTTTGATTTAGTTGAAGTATAATCTGTCTCAGTGTGTCTCACATAATCTCAATTGCTCCTTCCTCAGGTTTCAGTTTTTTTTTTTTTTTCTATTTTACCAAACATAAACAAACACAAGCCAGCCAGAAAAAAAAATACTACACAATAGTTTAGTATTCACAAATAGGTTACCCGCTGTTCCAATCAACTTGATTATATCAATTATCATTAATCTTTATATTTGTCATAGACTAATCTATTTATTCAAATGAGACCGTTTAAATCCAAAACAACAGTCAATGATGAAAACCAAGTTTTGAGCAATCAAATCAAGGGGAAATCACTCACATCTTCCAATCCACCAATTGTACCAAAACATACTGTTAAACAACACACCAAAAGTAGTTCCATTCACATATCATCACAATATAGAGAAGCTTTAAGTGATGTTACAGCTCAAGAAAATCTTCATCATCAACATGGCAGTCACAAACAAACAAGTTCCCAACCACAATCTTTACACCAACCTAGTTCATCACAAAGTTCTAAAATTGCCATCTTTAAACAACAACAACAGGTGAATCTCCACCAATTTAAAAAACCAAGGTTGGAGAGAGTGTCTTTGAAAGATGATGAAAATGACGAAGATAAAGAAAATATTCCCTACCAAGATATAATAAATAACGAGGAAGAAGAAGAAGTAGCATTCAAACATGACGAGTCAATGCGTATAAATTTTGATATATCGCGTGAAGACCAGTTTGATGAAGATGCATTGTTGATCGATAACACATATATCACTGAGAAACAAGATATAAGTGACTCTGACAGTATTGAAGATATTCAAGTTAATCAACGCGTTATAGACAATGAAGATAGTGACGAAGAAGACCAACAGGAAGCTGATGAACAACAGGATGACTTAGATAATCCACCTTTAGTATCACCTTTTAATACTCACATCCCCATGCAACCATTATGGAATCCTTCTATTATAAGTGAAATGAGACGAATTATACGTAAATATTCCCGTGATACATTGGATGAAGAAGATGAAGATACATATGATCCTGCTATGGTCGCGGAATATGCCCCAGAGATTTTCAATTATCTTCATGAACTAGAAAATAAACTTTCACCCGATGCCAATTATATGGACAATCAAGATGAATTGAAATGGGAAATGAGATCAGTATTGATAGATTGGGTGGTTCAAGTTCATCTGAGATTTAATTTGCTTTCAGAAACTTTATTTCTTACTGTGAATTATATTGATCGATTTTTATCCAAGCGTAAAGTATCATTATCCCGTTTCCAATTAGTTGGTGCTGTTGCCTTGTTTATTGCTGCCAAATACGAGGAAATCAATTGTCCTACAGTTCAAGAAGTTGCTTATATGGCAGATAATGCTTATTCTATAGAAGATTTCCTTAAAGCAGAAAGATTTATGATTGATGTATTAGAATTTGATATGGGATGGCCAGGGCCAATGTCATTCTTAAGAAGAACTTCCAAGGCTGATGATTATGATTATGAAACAAGAACTTTAGCAAAATATTTTTTAGAAATTACAATTATGGATTCTAAATTTGTTGCTTCTCCACCTAGTTGGTTAGCAGCAAGTGCACATTATTTGTCACGAAAATTATTAAATCGAGGAGAATGGACAGAGTTACATGTATTTTATAGTGGATATACCGAACGTCAATTACGTCCTGTGGCCGAAGTCTTGTTAGATAGTTGTCGTCATGCAGAAACTAATCATAAAGCTATATTTGAAAAGTATCTGGAAAGAAGGTACAGACGAAGTTCAGTATTTGTTCAAGAGTATTTTGAATCTCTTTAATATAGAACGGTATTTAGATGTATAATAAAAGAGAAAAGAAGAACGTGTAATTGAAAGTGTTCGTCTCGTGTGTGTGTGTTTTTTTGCAACCCTAAAATCTTTAATTTGTCTCTGTACACGACCTAGGTTCATCACCCCCCGAAAAATTAACCCCCCTTGTTAAAACAAACAAGTCCATCAACGCCTCCCATATCGTAATCAACCCCAATTCAATCAAGTCTCAGAACACCCCAAAAATGTCCAAGTTATTAACTTCCACCTTACGTACTCAATTGAGCAAGAGATTAGCAGCTACTACTGCCAGATCCATTAGAAGTCCAGTTGTTTCTACTTTACCAAAGATTATCTGTCAAGCTTCAATTCGTTCATTTTCCAGTTCTCAAATCATTAACAAACAATCTAGTAGTGAATCTTCTCTTAAGGCTGTTATTGACAGTGAATTAAAGGTTTCTGAAGAAATCCCTAACGAATTAGATGCTGGATTTGAAGAATATCTTTCTAGTCAAGGTTACAAGGTTATTACTAAGGATGGTAATGCAAATGTTGAATTAATCAGAACTGATGCATCAGGTCATGTTATTCATGTTTACTTTGATGTTGAAGAAGTTACTGATTTAAGTGAAGAATTCCTGGAATTCCAAGAAGAACGTGAATGGGCTGATGAAGATGAAGAAGATGCACTTGGCTCAAGTGGATTCTTCTCCAAATTCAAAGTGTTTATTGAAGATCCCGCTACCAATGATGGATTAAACTTTGATTTATTCTTGAAGAATATCGAATCAGGATTTTCCATTGAAAGTGCCAATTATCAACCAAATGCCACTGAATTCATTTCTGAAATTTCCAAGGGTAATTTGAATGATAAATTCAGATATGAAGGTCCAAGATTTGAAGATTTGGATGAATCTTTACAAGTTGAATTTGAAAACTACCTTACTGCCAAGGGAATTGATGATAAATTGGCTGAATTCATTGTTGCTTACAGCGAACATAAGGAAGAAACTGAATATAGAGGTTGGTTAGCTGCCATTTCTAAATTCTTGAAATAATTCTCGTAAAATTAAATTTCCACCGGTTTTGTATATATGTATAGGAAAGAAGAAGAAGATTATCTATGAGTTTAATCATGTAGATTATGGTGTAGGATTATATTTCATCACGTGACCAATTAGGGCTTCTGCCCTGATCGTTTTTTCGTGCATTTACCAATATCTTTTTTTTTTTCACATCAACCATTTTTCAGTGAACGAAAAATATTTCATACTATTGACAATCTTTATAAATCATACATATACACAATGTCTGCCGAAGCTTCTGTTTCCTACGCTGCTTTAATCTTAGCTGATGCTGAACAAGAAATTACTGCTGAAAAGTTGTTAGCCATCACCAACGCTGCCGGTGCTACCGTTGAAGGTGTTTGGGCCAATGTTTTCGCCAAGGCTGTTGAAGGTAAGAACTTGAAGGAATTATTGTTCTCCTTTGCTGCTTCTGCCCCAGCTGCTGCTGGTGCTGCTCCAGCTGCCGGTGCTGCCGGTGCTGCTGCTGAAGAAGCTGCTGAAGAAGCTGCCGAAGAAGAAAAGGAAGAATCCGATGATGACATGGGTTTCGGTTTATTCGATTAAAGAAATACTATCCTGTTATGAAATTCTTTTAATGACTAACTATATCACCATTAATTCAGCACATTCATTGCATTACTAAAATAGATTGGAATGGCATATAATGTACAACAATTATATATATAAATTGGAAATATAAAAATATTACAATATAATTTGCAAGGTACCATGTTAGATACGGGAAATAATGTTGGAAACATTACATTTTGATGTGTATCTCGTGGTATGGTCTTAATTTGTAGTTTTCGTAGAATCTAAGAGGTAATTATCTGCGAAAGTTAAGCCCTCAGAATTATTATTTTCCTTCTGTATTTACTTTATTCCCTCAATTTGAAAATGGATGATCATATTCTAGTTCTGACCACGAGCTGGTTTAGCCCATTATTACCTAATAAGGCTAGACGTTCAAAGAGAACCATCCCAAAAAGGGAACAAGAACGATTTAAAGCAGGTATTTGCGCGGGAATATCATGAAGAAAAAAAAACCGCAATATAGAACAATAGACAGTCTACCGCGGTACTTTACCTCAAACAATGTCCGAGGAAACATGGCAGGTAATGTTCCATGGAAGCCACTTAATGTTCATCACGTCTGGGTGCTCAGTGAACATGATAAAATAAACCTGCCCATGGAGAATTCCCCATTTTATATCAGCTCATTATTTCTGGTTGCACCTACTTGCTTGAATCCATAGTTTATCCCGCATCTCCTTTCGCAAGCCTCAAAAGTGTTGCTACATACACATACACACAAAAGCAAGCATCATACGATCCGAGAACAATTATTTGAATTGTTATATAATTAAAGCCTGGTTCGTACGTTTGTTATTCTGAGATAATATACTTATCATGACATTTTCATAGTTAAGCCAACTATTAAATTTTATAAGCAAAATTTGGTGTCGGATCGGTGTGTGTGGGTTTTATTGTTCTTCCGCCCTATGCAGAACAACCTAAGTTGGGAACAGATAAAAAAAATATTTCAACTAAAAAAGTGATATAATCGGAGATAGTACACGGGTCCGATAATTCAACCGAAACATGGAGAAAAGAGGAGAGAAGAAATATTTTAGCATTTCCTTTCCGGAGTTTACACAGATTGGGTGTTTTCCGAAAGACCAACAAATCCGAGAGATTTTCAAGTCCGATATCAATTTTGAAAAGTAACTATGTGTGGTTGAGGTAGGTTTAAACTAATGCATCGTGATATGCAAGGTGGTTGTCAACGTGTCAGCAATTGTGATAAACTATGTAGTTAATACTTGTGATAAGCAATCTATCTAGTTAACCATACGATTAACAATCTTATCTTAGTATTAGGTAAAAGATAAAGTAGAACGTCTAGAATTACTTTATTACACAGCCTTGCGTTTTTTTGGTTATATTTTGTAATGTCCGATCCGACTTCAAGATAAAGGATTTCCATCGCTGATTATGTAAACAGGGGGTACTGAAAAAGATATAAGCGTCATATTTGTTTACCTTTTTAATAAGTGGGGTATAGCTGCCACAACAAAACTCTTACTAATAAGTACATTATTAGTCATCATATTTACAGAAAGATATTTTTGTTTGCTGTTTGCTCCACAAAGGAAGTACTTGTTATACCCCTATGGATGTGCTCCTCCATTGTTAGCTTTTCCTGAACATATGATTCATCAAAACCAGTGGGGTGTATCCAACTGAGTTCTTGCTTAACGGCTGAGTAACCAAGTTGAAACAAACAATCAGCAAAACAATCGCAAAACAAAGAAGAAAAAGAAACGCAAAGAACTTTACACAAAAAAAAATATTTTTAACTTTTGATGACAAATGTAGGGTTTACTAATTAGAATTAAATAGAAATGTTCCTTTTTTTTCTTTTCTTACTAATATTGGATTATTAATTAAGTGATATCATTGACATTACAATATTTTTATCTCCATTTGCATAAACAAGGAGGTTTTGATATTAGTCTTTCACATCCGAATCAAATTAACCCCAGGTTGAAGCTCTGGCTCTTTTGTTTCAGGAGGCGGAAATATGACCTGAAACTATTACCGTAAAGGGTCAGCTGATGAGTTTTCTCAAAAACAAAGAAAAAGGTGGCAGAGAACAAAACCCGCATTGAAAGCCGGTCCTGTGAAAAAAAACAGCTCGGATGTAAGCCTGATTTTGTTTCGGAAAAAAAATAAAAATAAAAATGAAAATAAAAAAAATAAACGCAACACCGATCGGAAATAACACCGCGGTGTTAGATTTTTTTAAACAATATGTCCGCAAATCCCATTAGTCATATAAGTTTCAACAAAAAAAATAAATATAAATACACACCTTGTTTCCTAATTCTCTCAAGTTTACATTTTTTCTTGTAATTATCAAATAACCAGTAATGTCTGAATTGTCCTTTGCCCAAACATATATTTTAGCATCTAAGGTAAGAACAAAACTTACCAAAGAAGCCGCTTCACCAAAAGCTTCATTAAGACATTTAGTCGTACAGGCTAACATGTTGGATAATATTATGGATTATATTAGCGAAGAAACTGAAAGAAGAACTATACAAGAGAGAGAAAAGAGTAAATTACAACAACAACAACGTCAACATAAAGTTTCCAAAATACAAGCCCATGTTACTTTTAATTTACCAGTTAAACCAACAAATCATACTATTACATCGGTAACTGAATATGAATTAGGTGATTCTGATCCTGATTCAGATTCCGAAGATGAACAAGTTGAACAATTTAGTCCTTTGATTTTCCGCCCTTCACAATCAATAGTGGAAGAACAAGAAGAAGATGACGATTTTACTTCTTCAGAATCTGATTCTGATTCAGATGATTATTACTATTATTCCGATTCTGATGAAGTTGAAGAAGAAGAAGAACAAAAACAAGAACAAAAACAAGAACGATTAGAAGTTTCTAATACAACACCAACATTTAGACAATTACCAGTGATTAATCTTTCAGCAATAGCAGAAGAAGACGAGGATGAAGATTCATATTCTAGTGATTCTGAATCAGAAGAATCAATTGTATCATTACCGGAATATGCCGATTCTTATTCAATAACAGATGATGAAATTGAAGTTCATGATATCAATGAAAAGTCTTATCCAGTTGCAAAGAGTTTGACAACAAAGAGTAAATATTACATGGAAGAAGTTGAAAATAAACAACAATTTAATCTTTTCACTGGCGGAACTATTGCCTTGGAACATGTTTTTTAAAAAGAGGAATGTTTTAGCTAGATAATTTTACGAAGTTACGAATTTCAGATTCACGTTTGCATAGGAGGGGTAGATGGTATTGGTTTTATTTAACTTGTTTATAGAGTATACTTTCAGTTCGAATATAGATTTTTTTTCAATACATTATTATTTTAATATCTTGTGAAATTTGTAGATGTAGAAGTTTATCTAACATATGCATATGTTATATGAAGTGACACCTGGTAACGGAGAAATAATTGAAACAGGGAGCGACCGAAACTACCCGTTTTTCACAGATAAGGTTTGAATGACAGGTTATGTAGCCTTGGCGTTTGCAGCGATCATATGGTCATCTCTACAAGATTTTCCCCTATATTTTGTTTTATTTTTTTTGTAATTCTTTTTTTTTGCAGTAACCATCGGAAATAAGTCACTATTGTTTTGTGTAATTCCTTTGTTGATTCTTTTTTCTTGTGGTTTATTCCATTGTCTTATGTTAAAGCAAACATACGATCCGATTTTCTATTATTTTGTTGAGAAGAGTTGGGTTGAATCTAGAAAGGGGTTAATCGGTCTAAAATAGTAAATACCTCTAATTCCGGGTTTTTGTGGTGTTTTTTTTTTGCATTCAAAAATATACTATTTTATTGCATGATTATCAGAATGATATAAACTTTTAACATAGAAGTGAAGTTATTTATATAAATTAAACGGAGATGATCCCGAGGTTGATATCGAATGATCCCCTTGCCGGAGTGGTTACTCCTTTTTTTTCTGGTTAGTACCGATGGTTGTGAATTTTTTTTTTGTTGTTGTTTCGGTCTGTGTTGTTGCGGGACTTCTAACCATTCTACATTGTTATGGGTTAAGGTGTGTTTACATATGAAGACTACCCCGCGATTAATCGAACAAGGTTATACTATGATTTTATAACCGAAATCAGCAGGATGTAGTTGCTTAGTATAATGTGTGAGGATGTGTTACTTCCTAATCAGGAATTTCCGTGCAAGCCCCCTTGATATTTGTGGGGATCCAACAACAACTTGGCCGAACCGACATCAAATCTATTACTAAATCTATTACTAAATCTATTACTATGTGTATTATCTATCTGTATTATCTATACAGCTATCTTTTTTACACCTTCGGTTAATTCTTCTTCTTCGTCTTCTGCTCCTGCTAAACCCTTTTCAAATATTTCTCGACCAGTTAATTTTCCTTGATGCATTTGTTGAAATCTTTGTTTATCAATTTCATCAAATTTCATTTCTGCTCTGAATTTCGCTCTCCATTCTAAATACAGTTCCTTTGTTACTTTAGTCCCAATAAACTTCTTTTGTTCTTCACGTTCCCGTTCTTCTCTTTCCCTTTCATATTCCTTTTGTCTAGTTTCGAGAATCTGTGTAAATAAAGCTTCAGCTTCATCTTTTAATTGGGTAGTTAACGCAAAAACCGAGGGCATCCCTATATTAAATTCTGCTTCTTCATTTAATTTCCCCAATAATAATGCAAGTTCATCTCTAGTAAACTCAATCACTTCCGACATATTCAACGCAAGTTTAATTGCCTTGGTATCTTCATCATCTTCGTCTTCTTCCTCGTCATCTTCTTCCTCATCATCACTTATATCTTCAGGAATTTCAAGGTCAAGATTAGGTATAACTTCAGGATATGTTGGGGGGTATCTTACAATCAAATCAAGATAATGCTTTCGTTGTGATGGTGTATCTAACTGTACCCTAATTATAAAATGAGTTGGACTGATAACAGTAAGTTCATCAGGATATATTGATTGAAGAACTTCTAATTCTTGTTGCTGTTCTTCAGCTGCGTCCATGTTCTACACTTGTTACTGTCCAATACATACTGCGCTTGACAAAAAAATTTTTTTTTCTTTAGTCAAGTTGATTTGGCAAAGGAAATTACAAAAGTTCATTTGCTTTGTATAACATTAATTGAATATACTTTGTTAACGAGAATTGCTTTTTCAATCAACTTTAAAGCAACCTCCTCTTTTTAAATCTTCCACCTTTAAGTAACTGCAAAACTTGTAAACGTTGCCAAGTGCTGTATGTATATTCACGTGACACTGTTTAAAATCATTCTTCCAACAACAAAGTTACACCACACACAAAAAAACTTAAACTAAACCGACTAGGGGCGAAAGGGCCAAACCACTTTATCGAAAAAGGTCAACAACTTTAACAAAGAGAGTCAATTATACATCAACACGAGACTTCTCTAGTTAAAACATATACAACTCGCAGTCAATTGTCACAATCAAAGTTTTTTTAGTTTGTCACAAGCACAATCACCATATAAGCAAAATCCTGTATTATTATAATTTTTTTTAACAACACAACTAATAACTAATGAGTAACTATAAATCGTTTCTTCCTTCAACAGTAATTAGAGATTATGGATATCCTATCCTGAATCCCTTACATACTGGAGATTTTGCTCATGCTCCACCTCTAGATTCTGATTCCGAAGATGATATACATAGAACCCGAAGAATACACAATGATGATGACGATGATGACTATTTACAACTGAGTGAAGGTGAAGAAGCAGATGAAGAAGAAGAGGAAGATTATGATGATGACGTAGATAGTAATAATGGAAATCAACTAAAAGATGAAATTAATCGTAAGGCACGAGCCTTGTTTGATTTCGTACCAGAAAACGATAACGAAGTAAGTTTGACCGAAGGACAAATAATATGGATTAGTTATCGTCATGGTCAAGGGTGGTTAGTAGCTGAAGATCCTGAAACAGGCGAGAATGGATTAGTTCCGGAAGAATATGTTGAAATATTTCATGAACAAATTGGAGTTCAAGAAGATGAAGAAGAAGGTGATGTAGCTAAACCGTTTTTACCAGAGATATTACGTGAAGAAGAACGTGGTGCTTATGCTAGTGATAGTAGTGAATGGGTAGATACTGATGATGGAGAAGATCAACTATTTAAACAACAACAAGAAGAAATAGTGACTGAAGTCACTGAAAAAGTTAGCGGTGTTACCATATGACATTTCTATAGTTTATTGTATAGTCAAACGAATGTTTAATAAAAATGCAATGAATACGATTTTATTTTTTGCTCACTCACGCACTGTAAAAAAGCAGAAAAAACAATTGAATTATCTTATTTACCTCATCGTAAATAAAAAACGTATGTTTGAGCAGTCAAATGATCAGCAAGTACAACCAGAATCGACTTCTACTACTGCCACTAGTAAATCACAAGCTCCTGCTCTCCGACCAAGCCGAGTCTTTATAGGTAATCGTGAATATGTCAATTTCTATAATCGATTTGTAAATGAAGTATTCACTTATACCAATTCATTCA
Organism: Spathaspora sp. UFMG-CM-Y285; assembly: GCA_002911495.2. Classification (NCBI taxonomy): domain Eukaryota; kingdom Fungi; phylum Ascomycota; class Pichiomycetes; order Serinales; family Debaryomycetaceae; genus Spathaspora; species Spathaspora sp. UFMG-CM-Y285. The sequence continues at coordinate 208,782 of PPUV02000010.1, forward strand.
CCACATCCAATCTACGAGATTCTTTCATAACCCATGATGGAACAGCTTATTATCGAAGTGAACATGGGATAGTTGAACAAGATACGCCAGGGACACTTTGGACATGGAAAGAAAAAGAATTATTCTTTGATGCCTTGAGTAAATCCAGTATTCATCGTGTTGACCTAATTCAAGAACGTATAGGAACGAAATCGATCTTGGAAATCATGAATTATTATACTTATCTTGTCAAAGAAACTAATTTGTTAAAGAACATGAAACTGACTGTGATTGGCAAGTATGGATTAAAACGTAATTGGAGTTCCAAATTGGTACGATATTATGAAATGCCAATTGCTTTTGAAATATCGCCCTATTTCACGAATTTTGAAGAATTACAAACGGAATCAATAGGATATCGAGAGAGAACATTTGAATTGGCCAAAGCCACGAAATTTAAACCTAGTTATGAATTATATCAAGAATTAACATTGATCAATCTTGAAAATTTCAAGAAGTTGTATTCATTAAATTTAGGATTCCCAGCATTGATATTGGTTGAAGAGTTAGTGAGATTGATCACCAAGAAGCTAATACTAAACATAATCTCGGTACTGTCATTGCTTATCAAAAGGAGTGATATAGAACGTGCAGTATCTTCCCTTAATTATAGAAACCCCGATTCATTATTCAACTATAGAAATATGTGGATTGAAGTAGGGAATTCTCAAAGAGAACAATCAAATTTTTATGAACCTGCACTTCATATTGATCCATGTTTCACCATACCACAGCAACAAGCAAAACAAGAGAAGTCAAATGGAACAATACATATAAACTCGTTGAAAAGAAGTGCACCTAATACATGTGAAATAGACGAGGATTTAGAAGAACTTTTAATAGAACATGAAACAGAAGAATTAGAAGCGTTAGATTATATTAATTCAAAAGTACACGAGAGAGGATTGGCCATGATGTTAATGAAGGATGTGAAATATGACGAAAAGGCACAAGATTTGGCTGATTATTGGCAAGTTGAACAGGAAGAACAAGAACAAGAAGAAGAAGAAGAAGTTGGAGTACAACCGGAGTCCATTGACAATGATGTAACTATTCAAGAAGATATAGATTCTACGTTGCAAGCTTCGACGAGTTTGCAGAAACATAATCCCAAGGACAAGTTACAAGAACCAGCACAAAAGAAACGTAAGATTTCCGAGGAAATAATTCATCAGTTGGTAGTTGACAGTTTTGCATATACATATGCTAGTTATGAAGAAGATTTATAGAATGGTTTTATAAAAGTTTATAGAAGGATGATAATGAGATATTTATTTCAAACTCTTTTGACAGCACTGGGAAGACATTTATTCTACAAGTTTAACCGAAAATTTTTTAAAATGAGCGTGTCAATGCTTGGCAAATCGGTTGCAAATCCATTATACTTGGCTTAACAGTACCCCCTCAAAATCACGCAAGCTGCAAGCTGCAAGCAACTAACATTCACTAATGATCAAGTGTAGTATTCTATAACAATCGTACGACATCAAACACAAACATTTGAATAATTATTTATTTCATGCCCCTTGAAACGAGGCAGTGTTTGACACAGTATTTGCAACCGATATGTACCTCAATCATCAGTTTTAAACGAATGACAAATTATACGAGGTTAAAGTTGCCGTAACTACCAAAAGAAGAAAGTTGTCACTTAAAATAAGGTTCTTGCACAAATTTGAAAAAGAATTTGCTCAATTCCGAACCTTCCAGGAGTCCCCCCTTGCAACTTTTGAATAGTATACTACAATTAGTTCTTGACTGGAATTTATTCAATTCTATAAAACACTGTATATATTCCAATGTACCACACCAATAAACCCTAAATCTATAACAATTGTAAATAAACAAATCACCGTCAAGGCATATTTCCTAATCAAATCAAAAAATTTTCTACTTTCCCCTTTCTTGTCATTATAACAAGTGGTTTCTCTATAATATACTGAATAATCCTCAACATCCTCTACTTCATAATTGATCAAGACAAATTCATACAAGACAAATTGGAAAATCAAATAAAATTTTAATGAGAAACAAGCCAATTTATAAAACAATTCATACCTTTGATAGTCTTCTGAAAGTAACGGGAATGTAGTATTTATAAACATAAATGATTGACTCATGAATAATGGAAGATAATTATTGTTGCAGTCAGTCAATGACTTTTTCCAAGTTATCCCCTGTAATAATGAAGTCAATAAAATTAACCAAGGGAATAACATTTGTAGTATTATACATCCTTTAAGAAATTGGGAAATATCGTTATCTTGTAAGAAGGATATCCCATTATTTAAAAGTATATATTTAAAACAGGCGAAATTCTGTAGCAAAAACAATACAATCTCCCCAAATAAATTCAACTTGATATAATAAACAAATCGTAATACAAACATCAAGTTTATTATATTGGACATTATATCAAACTCATAATCTTCAACAAATATAAATTCAAAGTTATTTGAAGAAATCATTAACCAGTCCCATTGCTTGCATTGTAAATAGGAAAACACGATAAATATTGCAAGTGAAGTAAATATGGGATTATGAACTACATTTGACAAGTACAAATCAAGTACTTTTATATATTGATTCTTGGTTGTAGGAAAATCTGTAACAGGTTTTTCCATTGTGTGTATATAATGAATAATGTAGTTGAAAAAGGTTTGACTGGCAAAGTTTAATTCTTTATATAATTTATATTTGTTATGAGGAAAGTATAAAAAGGTCCACCACTTTTTGACTTTATAGATAAGCGAGACAAATAAATAATTTTCCAAAAAAAATTCCCACATGGGCTTTTTGCAACTCTTATATATATTGGTAACGGCTCGTCAGATTATTCGGGTAGTTAGAATCAAAACCCTCAAAGATTTAATCTTTGATTTTACAATCGAAATTAAAACAATCCAGAAAAATAAAAAATATAATAAAAAATAAATAAATAAAAAAATAAAAAAATATTATAAACTAAAAACCACACCGCCTCTCGCAATTAATTGCATTAGTTCCATTACACGCGAATACTTGCGTGTAAGCCAAGTTACAAGAACAGAGGCGGTAAAGCTCTACTGTCAAACACTTTCAATTCAAAGGAAACAACTAGTTATTCTGTAACTGATACAAACATCAGTGGAACGTGGTTGTTTTAGTTATCCGGTTGACCCCCCTCCCTCCACATCGTTATCCTTTTGTCTTAGTAAAAAAAATACTTGCGCCACGTGCATATATGCATTGCTAGTCTTGGAAATAGAAAATAAAATACGAGTTAAGACAGGAGGCATAGAGTTGACTTGTTTAGTGGTTACAGACTCGCGTGCATCTGTACCATAACCAATTATCTGGGCAGCGTATAAAGGTGATAACTTGATAAGTTCTCACTACCAAAGTCACAGAAGGTGTGAACACTCTCATACAATTAGTTAACCTTATTACATATGATTCTGTTTTGAAAAAAAAAGCCAAAATTTAAAAAATTGCGAAAAAAAAAATAATATCCCTCAAACTTTATTTCAATGTAAATCAAAGCACGAGGCAGTTTCATCATAAATTATGACACTAGAATTGCGCGTCGTTACAATATTCTGGGCATGAACGTAATTTAAACTGCCATCGTAATATCTTGGTTATTTTCGTAATTTACACCAAGTCAATACTGTGTTCTTCTTGAGCTGTCAACTGGGGGATGCACTGAACTTCAAGCCACCACGGCAGCTTCCTTATAAGCCCCATATCCCACCTAAGCCCGAAATTTCATCCTCCATCCTTATGCTTGGTACTATAAGCCACTGGAGTCTAGGTGATATGGACTTTTCTTTTTCTTCTAGTTCTAAGGATGCCTTTTATATAAAAACGTGTTTTGTGTTTTGTATTTTTAGAGTGCGAAATATTTCAAGAATTGTCGTGGTTTGGAGAAAAGCCGTGAATGAATTCATTTTCTAAAGATGGAATGAGTGCTCTGATGGGCACATATATAAACGGTTCTCTCCTGCTGTTCCATTATTGTTGAACATGCGATCTTGACACTGTCCAAGGCTTTACAAATATACAGAGCCCTTTGAGTTAAGGATAATTCCACTCTAAAAGTTGCAAGTATTGCGAAAGCCCTTGTATTTTTCACAACTGTAACATGAAAAAAAGCCAGTCTCTTAAAACTTCCTGGCAAATAAGTATTGTTTGAAAAGATCAATCGATGTGTTCTTCATGAATTAGGTTTATCCAGTTATTTCTATAAATAGAAATCCTCGAAACTAACTCTATTTATACGATAACTCATTATCCGGTGTATCCATCTTTACACCGAGTTGGGATTTATCTGGAAGTCATTCAAATTAGTATACATCGGTACAACATCTCAGAAAGGACCTTGACTTGTCAGAAGAACTACATGTCAACCATCAGTGAAGTTGTTGTAATTTGGATCCTTCCTACATTCTATGATGAAACAAAGGAGATCATAAGCTGTTGCAAAAGCTGATCCTACAACTACAGCAAAACATCAATTTTAATGAAAGCAATTACACTTTCAAGATCTCTCTTGAAAAACGTTCTTAATATTTTACTTACTTATAAAACATATCAATCAAAAAAAAAAATATACAAAGACGTAAATTTTTCAAAGTTGCTACACTTACAATTGACCAGAAGCATCAATGGTAACCTTAGCAGAAGTTCTACCAGAAGCAGAACCATAAGATTCAATCTTCTTAACAATGTCGAAACCATCAGTGACTTCACCAAAGACAACATGAGCACCATCTAACCAAGGACATGGGACAGTGGTGATAAAGAATTGAGAACCGTTGGTGTTTGGACCAGCATTGGCCATGGATAATAATCCTGGTCTGTCGTGCTTCTTTGCAAAGTTTTCATCAGCAAACTTAGCACCATAGATGGATTTACCACCAGTACCGTTACCATTGGTGAAATCACCACCTTGCAACATGAATTGAGGAATGACTCTGTGGAAAGAAGAACCGGCATAACCGAAACCCTTTTCACCAGTACATAAAGCTCTGAAATTTTCAGTAGTCTTTGGAACAACATCGTCATACAACTTGAAGGAAATTCTACCTAATTGTTGACCGTTAGCGGAAACATCAAAGTAAACGGAAGTCATGGTGCAATTGAAGGAATGAGCTTTTTTAATTGAGAAATCTAAATTCAATTAGAATTGAAAAGAAAACAAGTTTCAAAAAAAAAAAAAAAGGAGCAGGAAAAAGGAATTGAAAATGCTCCGGAATAAACGTCCACCCCTTGCCTCTTTATATGGGCAAAATTGAGATGAAAAAAGAATATTCCTGCACAATGGCATATTCTATAAAAAAGAAAAAATGAACCAACAAAAATGGAATAATTCGTTATAGTATGCAGTCGCTTTAGCAAAGTAGCAAGATCAATTCATGTAGTTACCATTATCGCACTATATTAAAACGATGGTTTTGGTACTTGTTGACAACAAACATGTGGTAACTATGTAAATCTATAACAATAAATTTAAAACCAGATCGTGGTCTGTTACTTCTTCATGGAATTGTCTGGAACGTTTTAAGCCTTGCATTACCCGGACTCACCACCACATTCCATTGTCAGATGATTTGCTGGTTATATTTTACAGGTTGAACTGAACCAGTAAGATGGAGTAACTTGTGCGATTACATCATTGAACAATACAAGGAGAGTGGAATCCTTGACAAGAGTGTATGAATTCTCCCATGTATATGACAGTTTTATCAAACAGGTGATTTCTTAAGATGCATTTTCTACCACTAAAGTTACTTGACTAACTCTTAGTCTTACTGTCTTGGGTTATTATTTTACGTTTCTATTAGTCACTGGTCTCAGTTAAATCCGAATTTTTCAGATTATGATTTTTTTCTCTCTGTATTTGTCAGATCTAAGACTCATCGAATAAACCCACTATCATGAATGACGATGAGTTTTCTGATGATATAAGAATTCAAGAACTAGAGTCGTGTAAGAGTATATATCCGAACTTACATGTTGATTATACTTCTTTATCGGGTAATATTGACATTCCTATGAAATTAGATCTAGAATCGGGGATAAGACTACTTGAAAAGGATATAGTGCTTACTTCAAATTCAATAGTTAATTTGACTCCTATATCCTTTAAATTTGATCTACCTCAAGGATATCCTTATGAGGTATCTCCGAAAATACACCTAACATCAAAAGTTATTACAATATCCAAATTAATTGAGTTGCAAGAACAACTTGATTCAATATGGAAAGATTATAAGGATCAAGTTATATTTATATTAATCGACCATTTGTTAGATATAACTCAAAATAAACTTGATGAAATTATTCCAACCCTAGATGTTACCGATTATGAACTCTACTACGAAATTATAGAATATGATAGAACGATAAAGACTGAAGAATTTAATAATCAAACATTTACATGTGAAATATGTCAAACAAGTACTTCAGGAAGTCAATGTCTGCAATTTGCACTTTGTAATCATGTATTTTGTAACAATTGCTTGTATGAATATTTTTCCAGTGTTATTATGACTGGTGAAATTGATAAAGTACATTGTCCTGATTTTGAATGTACCAAAGATTATCTTGCAGCGAGAGAAAAGTTGAATAATTTAGAAACATGGTTATTAAATGATACAAAGGTAAAGGATACCGTGAATAATATGTTAACTCCAACTGTACCACTCTCAATGCTTACCAACATTTTCAAACTGAAAACAAAAGACACGAATGAACTAGTCAATAGATACTTTACCCTTTTCAAAAAAGCTCAGTATGAACTTATTGGGAAACTACTACCGAATAGATTAGTCACTTGCCCCCGAATAGGATGTGAAGAAGTTATATTTCGTGAAGATATCACCGAAAGATTAGTTCAATGTCCTAAATGTTCCTATGCATTTTGCAATGATTGTAAAATGTCATATCATACTCGATTTAAACTTTGTAATAAACCAATTGAAGATCAACAATATCTGGGGATCTCGGTTGAAGAACTTGAATTATATCCTCTATTACCTTCTGATTCATATGAAAAGAAAACCCTTAATGCAAGGTATGGAAGATTAAGAATTCTTCGAGCAATAGACGAATATAAAATGGATCAATTGTTTCAACAAATGTTGTCACTGGGTAATCAAGTCAAGGCATGTCCTGTTTGTAAAACGGTTATTGAAAAAACTGAAGGTTGTAATAGAATGAAATGTTCTCAATGTTCAAGTTATTTTTGTTTTAACTGTGGTGAACAAATTAGTAGGAATTATGATCATTATTCAGATGTTACTAGTCCTTGTTATAGGTTGTTGTTTTTTGGAATGGCAGGAGCGGAAAATGATGATTTCTAGTTCTAGCTGGTCGAAAGCAAAGCTGGAACTGTGTATGTCGAGTATAGTCGCGAATGGAGAGTTATCTATTAGATAAACTACAATTTTTAGAAAACATAGATGTTTATTGTTTTACAACTTTGCCAAAACAGCATCAAGGCCAGAAAAGTGAACCCCCCTTTCAACTTCAACACCAATATACTTTACAGTCTTATCTTTAGCATCAACTAATGCAGCATAACGTTTGTTTCGTAAAACCCCACCTCTATCAGCTGCCAAATCATTCTTATCACTGAATCCACCATCACTAGCAAAAATAACTTGAGGTAAACTCTTTCCTGATTCTTTAACATATTCTTTAATTAACACCTTCCCCCAAGCATTAACAACAAAGGGATCATTGAATGCAAGAACAATAATTGCACCAATCTTAGCCTCGGCTAATTTTGATAAATTTTGTAAATATTCTGGGACATGAACTTCGGTACATGTTGGAGTGAATGCACCAGGAACAGAAACAATTAATAAGTTGGGAGTTGCTGTAGTTGACAATTTAGTTAAAAGTTGATCAACATTTAATTGAGCACTGGTATCACATTTCAAAGGATTGATTAAGGTTAAATCATCCAATTGAATTGGAATATAGGTGAATTCAACGTTTTCTGGGAATTTTTGACCTTCAGTTAATGTCATTGTAGTTGGGGAGGGTATATTTTTCAGTAAGCAATTGTCGTGTTTGTATGCTTTTTATAGTTGAGAATTCGTTGGCAGGAAACTTTTTACGAATTAAAACAATCAAAGCACGTGATTCACCACAGTGATTACTTGATAGAGATTAGTTGGAACAATACACTAGATTGGATTCAACAACCACAGTTAGAGAGATACTAAGCCTATACCAACGGTATGTTGTTTCATTGGTGTTTTTGTGGTTGAATAGATACCTACAATCGACTTCAAACTTGAACATTTCAGTTAACTGCCATTGTTTTACAAAAAAAAACAACTTGAAATATACAGCAATATCAAATTACATCAACTTTCACCTTCTTTCCAATTATATCCTCGTCTATCTCTACTTAGTTGAGCCTTCCCATTGTAGTAAAAAATTTACACTATAATTTGGTAGCGCCGCGAACGCCGAAAGAGAGAGAAAAATACCCGACAGACGGGGACAGAATACATTTTGTGTTAGATTGCGATTTATTTCCAAGATTTATCTACAAATATTAGATTCATACCCTTGTCATCACTGTAAATAGTCCAACTTCATCATGAGTTCAGATAACCCATGGTCAGAATCAACATCACCTGTACTGTATACCCCTGAGAAACCAGCTATGGTCGCTTTGAATCATTCAATTGTTCCTGCTTCTAATATTAGAAAGAGTCGAAATAGTACTGATAGTGCAATATCTTCGTTTAGTACTGGTAGTGGAGCTTCAAATCCTGGTGTATCAGGTGAACCACAATTACGACCTTTAAGATTAACACAACAACGAACGAGATCTAACTCAAGTAGTTCTGGTACTTCAAATCCCTTGTCACCTACTAAAGTAACGAAAACTAATTCAAATGAATTCCAATGTCGTCCTATGAGATTAGGATCAAGAAGTATGTCTCAGAAGACCGTTGATACCTTTACCAAACATGATACCAATGAGAAACGGAAATCGATTCAAATCAAAAATCTTCCTATTGAATCGACTACTGGAATACACCAATTCACAGAAACTGACGACCATGCAAAATTTGATGATATGATATTTGCCATATGTTTAGTAGATTTCCATCATCAACGGGGTCCTGAAGTACAATGGTGGAAATCAAACTATCATCCAGATTATAAACCAGATTTGTTTAAGAATATACCCTTCCAAGCACTTCCTGATGGTTCACATTTATTTGAAGAAACATTTTCCAATTTTAATCTTTGTTATGATTTCAAACAGGGGAGGTCTATAGATGATCTTAATGATTTAAATCAATTCAAAGGGGATCCCAGATATATAAAGACTTTGTTTGGGTGTTCATGTGTTCGACAAGTAAAGACGAGTGAATTGACGCAAGAAGAAAGAGAAAGAAATAAGGATATAACTAGATCAATTGTTCAAAAGGCAATTGTTATAATTGTAAGAAAACAACCAATATTCACCAAGATTAAAGAGAAGTTGTCAATAATCACAAAAACATATTTCCAACAAGATACATTTGAGAATTTTGAATTATTAGAAAACTTGTTTGAAAATTTAAATAATCAATTTAAATTACTTGATAATGAATTACATGAAGTTGATACTATTGAACATGAGGAAGAAAATTTTGTGAATTTAAATTTGAAGTCGTCAATATTGAATTTAAGATCTAATTTTATGGTGATATTCAAGAGTCTTTTACTAGAAAAGAAGATTGTCATATATTCCAATAATAACCTTGAGAAGTTGACTCAATTTCAAAACAATTTAATTTCCTTAATTCCCAATTTAATCAATAATTTAGATGATTCAGGATGCCCTTTAACTGACTACACAGAAACCAATGGACCATTAACAAAACCTCAATCTTTAGTTACTACCAATAGATTATCCATGTTACGGTTCTTTGGATTGCCTTTACAAGCATTTAATACCAAGAATTCATTTTGGAATCCCTACCTTCCATTACAACAACTAAACGAATTAGCAGTGGATAGCTTTATGATTGGCTGTTCTAATTTATTATTTGTCAATCAAGCACAAGATTTTAATGTTGACATTGTTGTTAATCTTGATACCAATGAAGTCACCTATCCCAGTAACAACAACTATGCACCAGACGAATTTCATTTAAGTTATTTAGATAAACGATTTATTCATCATTTAATTACCAAGGTGAAGAATGACCAAGGTGGAGTGTACGAAGGTAATGATGACTATATAAGATATCAATTTGAAGATTATATAAATTCGTTAATTTCCACAATGAGATATGCCCAATATACTGAACGTTTTGGACAACCACCACCAGGATTCACCCAAGAAACTGATAAACATATTGGCCATTTATCGGATTTCAATAAGAGATTTATAAATTGTTGGAAAGAAACACAAAATTTCAAGATTTGGCATAGTATGGCTGATGAATTCATTTTTAATTTTGTTGATCCAAAACATATGGCTACAGAATTAGTGGAAGAACCCATTTCTTTGAACAAAAATATTTCCAATTTTTTCAATAGTTTTAAATTTAGAGCCAGTGCAAGTACTTCACCTGTGAATGATGGTATGAAACCTCAGAAATATATTCCTGAGGATGATACTTCGGAAACTACCGTGGTTCATTCAGGGAACCATGATGATATAGAAAATATCGAAGAAGTTACCATAGGTGATGTTACTCAAGGAATTGAAAATGTAAAAGTAGAAGATACTGAGAATACTGAGACATTGGGTACGAAATTGTATAATTGGGGTTGGGGACAAAAGTGAGATGTTAAGTAAAGGCAGAGTGTAATTGTCAAAAGCTATAAAATGAAACATACCAATGTAATGTTCACTTGTACTACTGTAAAGCTAATAATTATTATATGTAGTAATATAGATCAATGTATCATATTGTAAAACGAAATCCTTCGATAGTTTGATGTATAAAGAGTCTTATACTTTAAAATGATTAGCGCTAATTTGTATTTTAAATCTAAATTGACCCGGTTCAAAACATATTCCTTTGTTGTTTACGTTACTACAAAACCTTGTAACTTGAAAATTAATAGTTTATTAGTGTTAAAGAAAACTAATCCTAATGAGACTACCCAATGGAACAGACAATCATCTACTGGTAATGAAGGGACCACAAACTGTTGTTCTGCATGTAGAGATTATTCAGGTTTAGAATCTACAATTTACACTCACAATCATTGCATACTGAGTATCTGGCGGGAGCTACGCATCGTTCAAAAGTAAATTCATATATAAACCATCCGACTTTCTTTCTTTTACCTTTCCCAAATTCTTTTCTAAATAATCATAAAATTCATTAATTTTCTCGTCACTTGGATTGTTTCTAAGGATGGAATTACCAAAAAGACCTAAACTATGTAAGGAACTTTCCGTATTATCTTTCTCATCAAATACAAAGGAGTCTATTTTATTCCAATATAAATTTAAATGATTCAATTGCTTGAAAAATGAAGGAAATATAAATGCACCTTGGAACTTGTTATTACTAAGATCTAACCGTTTTAAACTTGGAGGAATATACTCTATGTCTAACGTTCGTAAGTTACCCCGTCCAAAACTTAGCCCAGAAATCTGAAAATGGTAATTTCTATTAAACAATTGGCAGTTCAGAGTTAACTTATTAATTGGATTCCAGTATAATTCTAATTCAATGATATTTGGGGGAATATCCCAATTATCCCAGCTGGTGATGGAGTTTTTTGCAACAGACAATTTACGTAAATTGACAAGTTTATTCCAATAATCATAAGATAATATGTCAGAGATTCTATTTTCCCGCAATTCCAATTTTACAAGTGACGTAGGGAATTTAATATATTGTAAATTTTTCAATTGACAACCCCACATTTCTAAGCATTTCAAATTAGGAGGAAATTCAAACACTTGGTCATCTGGCCATTCAAAAGGATTTTCCGAAATCTCTAATGTTTGTAACCTGGGCGGTAGTAATTGTAAATGATCAATTCGGGACGTTTGATTAGTTCCAATCCTTAACTTGGTTAATCCTTCTGGCCATCCCAAACTATCAATAATTATTTCAAGCCCATCGTCACCTAACTTGTTGTCATGCAAATCTATTTCATTTAGATTAGGGGGCCATGCTTTGCCCACTATGTTGGTAATCTTATTCCTTGATAGGTCCAATATTTGTAAATCCCTTGGTAATTCATCAACATTAATGGTGGTTAAATCTGATTCTAATCGAAGCACCGTTAAATGAAGTGGTAATTTACGTCGAATTTCTTTAAATGAACATGTAAAATATCCAAGTTCAAGACGACGAACCAGTTTAGGTATCACTAATGCAGATGCTGACCTATTACGTAAAGCAAGACTCGTCAATCCTTGAGGGAACTCGATGTCCAGGAAATCATCTATGCCATCAGCCAAGAAAGCAATCTCGGTAAGTTTTTCATGGTTACGTAAGGCTAGAGAATCATTCTTTGACCTAGGTTTAATACAACTAATATCCATGTCCAGCAAATTTATTTTAGTTAAATTTGGTATTGAAATCAAATCATAAAAGTCTTTAGTTTTAAGTTTACCCTTCCCGATTTTAATCTCTAATTCAGGAACGTGTTTTGTACTCTTCAACTTCAATACACGTTTCATGCCACTAACACAATGATCTCTGGTAATAACTAGCTTTTTGGGAATGACCTTCGTCAAAATATATTCACCTCGCTTAATCTCGTCTTCTCCAGTAAATGTAACAAATTCATCAAATTCATCAATAGACCGCTCCCAAATAGGTTTTAAAAGATCAACGTTCTGAAATCTAAAACAAAGTTTCTGAGAATAATAATGACGAATAAGAAAATCTTGAAAACTGACAATATACCAGAAGAAATAATGAAAGTACTCCTTGGTTAGTTTATTAAATATTTGAACTAGTATGTGGTCAGGAAGACGAGGCAAATAATCTTTGATGAATGTGACTATCCATTCATTGTCTGTAGTTGATGCCATGAGTATGGCACTAGAACTGAAAAACTTGTACTTGAATAAATATTGTATTTTATTCATGTTATCAAAGTTCACCGCGTTCGTGGGATCTGGAGTAAACCTAATATTAGACTAGAAATTGTCTATGCGTATGGTGTTTAACAATCTCAAACGACATTTTCATTCGAAACAAATATTACACCTAGTACATAATGCCGCTACCCGATAGAAGTTTTTACGAAAACTGCAAAAGAAGGATTATCATTATTGTGCGAACAGTAATAATCTATAATTTATACTAATTCATATAGAAAACTACAATCTACACTTACAACTATAGCTTCCTGGGTATCTGGCGGGAGCTACGCATCGTTCAAAAACGTGCAACTGATTAACATCACTCTTTCTTTCTTTTACCTTTCCCAAATTCTTTTCTAAATAATCATAAAATTCATTAATTCTCTCGTCACTTGGATTGTTTCTAAGGATGGAATTACCAAAAAGACCTAAACTATGTAAGGAACTTTCCGTATTATCTTTCTCATCAAAAACAATGGAAGTTATTTCATTATAGGACAAAACTAAATGATTCAATTGCTTGAAACATGAAGGAAATATAAATGTACCTTGGAACTTGTTACTACTAAGATCTAACCATTTTAAACTTGGAGGAATATAATCTATGTCTAACGTTTGTAAGTTACCCCCTGAAAAACTTAGCCTAGCAATCTGAAAATGGTAATTGGGATTAAATAATTGGCATTTCAGGGATAAGATTTCAATTGGATTGTCGTGCAATCGTAATCCCATGATATTTGGAGGGATCTCCCAATTATCCCAACTGGGAATATGGTTGTTTAAAACAGACAATTTACGTAAATTGACAAGTTTATTCCAATAGTGATAAGATAATATGTCAGAGATTCCATTTCCCCACAATTCCAACTTTACAAGTGACGTAGGGAATTTAATATATTGTAAATTTTTCAATTGACAACACCGCATTTCTAAGCGTTTCAAATTAGGAGGAAATTCAAACACTTGGTCATCTGGCCATTTAAAAGGATTATACAGAATTTCTAATGTTTGTAAACTGGGCGGTAGTAATTGTAAATGATCAATTCGGGACGTTTGATTAGTTCCAATCCTTAACTTGGTTAACCCTTCTGGCCATCCCAAAGTATTCCCAATCACTTCAAACCCATCGTCACCTAACTTATTATAAGACAAATCTATTTCATTTAGATTAGGGGGCCATGCTTTCCCCACTATGCTGGTAATCTTATTCCTTGATAGGTCCAATATTTGTAAATCCCTTGGTAATTCATCAACATTAATGGTGGTTAAATCTGATTGTAACCGAAGAACCGTTAAATGAAGTGGTAATTTACGTCGAATTTCTTTAAATGAACATGTTAAATATTTAAGTTCAAGACGACGAACCAGTTTAGGTATCACTAATGTAGATGCTGACCTATTCCACAAAGCAAGACTCGTCAATCCTTGAGGAAACTCGATGTCCAGGAAATCATCTATGCCATAAACATTTAAGAAAGCAATCTCGGTAAGTTTTCCATGGTTACGTAAGGCTAGAGAATCTTTCTTTGACCTAGGTTTAATACAACTAATATTCATGTTCAGAAAATATATTTTAGTTAAATTAGGTATTGAAATCAAATCATAAAAGTCTTTAGTTTTAAGTTTATTCTTCCCTATTCCAATCTCTAATTCAGGAACGTGTTTTGTACTATCCAACTTCAATACACGTTTCATGCCCCTAACACGATGATCCCTGATAAGAACTAGCTTTTTGGGAATGACCTTCGTCAAAATATATTCACCTCGCTTAATCTCGTCTTCTCCAGTAAATGTAACAACTTCATCAAATTTATCATTCCACGGCTCCCAAAAAGGTTTACCAAATTTAACCACATGCTGAAATTTAAAACAGAGTTTCCGAGAGTAATAATGTCGAATAAGAAAATCTTGAAAACTGTCAATATACCAGAAGAAATAATGAAAGTACTCCTTGCTTAGTTTATCAAATATTTGAATAAGAATGTCATCAGGAAGTCTGGGTAAATAATCTCTGATGAATGTGACTTCTTCGGTCGTTAATGTCATGTTAATGATTACGTTTGTAATAATCTTTTATGTATTGATATTCACAATAAATGAAAACTTTGCAAACGGGATACAAGCCAAAAAAGTAATATCGCTACCAGGTCAAATTGAATGTTATTCAAACTGCAAAGTGATAATTGTCTACAGCTAGTCTATGAGATGAAAACCACTCATTGTAGAGAATTAAGGAAGATTTGAAAATACAAATATGGTGAGTATACCACTTTGCTTCTAAATTAGTTTTATATAGAACTTACCTACTAGATTTTTCCTTTTCTTTGCTATCATTAGCTTCAACATGATCATTTACATCGACATCATCTCTAATCCAAATGAAAAAGATTGAAATAACCACGACAACCCTATCAATTACAGCTCTTCTTCCAGGTCCCAACACAAATCCTGTTTTCAATTCTGCTAATTCAAACGACAGAAATTTAGCAAAGGGCATTAAAACCAGCATTGGTTGGTTCTTTATATGTGGCGGTAATTCGTTCATGAAATTGGTTGTTAATTGTTTAAGTTGTCTAGCTCCAAAATAATCACTCACTAACACTATTATAAATGGTAAACCACAAATTGTACATATTGAAAGTGTGAATGAGTTTTTCTTACTTGAATCACTTGTGGCAATTTTCTTTTTGGTCTTGAAGTAATAGATTATAGGCCCAAAAAGTCGGAATAACAGAAATAGATACAGGATAAATTTCAAGGAAAGTATGGAAAATTTATATGACTCAACACTCCCTGAATTGGAAATTGCTTTCGTTAAATATTTTGATTGAGTATTAGTATCCAAAACATTTGAAAGGAAAATCACTAGCAAATTCGATATAAATAATCGAAATACTATAGATAATTGACTTTGTGGAAACACTTTATATTGTTTATATTGGTCTTTATGATAATAAATCACACCATACCCCATTGCAAATAATAAAATCACTAATTGTGTATAACAATAGAACCAGTCATTCATTAAATGCAGATATTTAATCAATAATGTTGTAAATGTTGAAGCATCTGAAGAAGAAATGAAGTTATTCCGAATAAATAAACAAGCCCATGCCAACATATCTACTATAATCGATGGAAGTAATACATAAAATACAATCCCCCTGGGAATAATCGATAATTTATCCAACTTCAAAAGATAATTCAATAACACCACAAGTGAGATAATTTCCAAGAAAATAACTTTGCCTAAATCAGTATATAGTTTATAGTGCAAATATGGTAAATTTCCATACTCATTTTTAAAATGAATTGGAACTTTTAGATCAATCATTTCTTTGTTTGGTGCTAGGAAAACACAATAAATACCTGATTCAGGAACCACGAAATCCACACTATGCTCTTGATTGATCAAACCATTCCAAATTTGCTCTTCATCAAAGCTAAAACCTTCACTTGGTTCAAGTTTGAATTTATCATTTTGAATCACCTCATGATACAATTGTTTCTCCTTCTTTAAATATAAATCATAATATACTTGAGGTGGTGGAAAATTCGTAAAATTAACCATATGAATAGCTCGAAAGATCAATAGAGGCACCGTTATTTTGGATTCTTTGGCTTTTAGATCATCAATATGTAAATGAATTCTAGCCTTTTTGGACTTTGATTGGACAACAAGACGGCACGCGACAGGGTTCTTCTGGTCAAGAATGGTTGGGTCATCACCAATAGCAAGAACAACTGTAAGAATACAACATATAAGTATGATCAACTTCATTGTATAATGTTTGATAATGACGAGGTATTTTGGAAGTTTGAACACGTAATGCAAGAAAGGTAAATCACCATGATTGCAACTGATTGGGTGTGGAGAAATTAGAACGCGAGAACATGAAACATGGGAGCTACCAATTAACTTAAAATGTTCATATATTCTATGTCCAAGTGAATTAGTCACAGTATATATCTTTTGTCGAATGACATGCTTTGGCAACAACCACAGTTTCAGGAAACTATTTGGGAAAAGTTAAACAACTAAAGGATTGACTTACATATACTTCACTCTGAACTTTATGACCAACGGGGATTGTACTAATTGTGTTGATCAATCGATATGAATTATCCTGGTATATAGAACAACCTTAAAAGCAGATAAAGATATCTTTCATTACAGTTTATATAATGGTTTTCCAAATTCCAATATCAAAAATATTGTCCCA
The DNA here is from genome assembly GCA_002911495.2 of Spathaspora sp. UFMG-CM-Y285. Lineage (NCBI taxonomy): Eukaryota > Fungi > Ascomycota > Pichiomycetes > Serinales > Debaryomycetaceae > Spathaspora > Spathaspora sp. UFMG-CM-Y285. The sequence continues at coordinate 226,110 of PPUV02000010.1, forward strand.
TTCTTTTTTTTAACTTTATGTTAACATGAAATAGTAAAGTTAATTCAACCACTCTGCATTTGGGTCCTACCGGTTTTGCAATCACCCAATTGTACCACTAAAATAAATCTCCCATACATCCAACTGGGGATTTAATAACCGAAAAATAGATTCAATCTAAGGTTTTGTCAGCTCTGAGTCGGTAATACAAAAGTGATTTTAAGACCATTTAAACTCTCGTTTGTTATATTCCAGAAACTTGATGATGTAGAATTCAGAAAATCAATTTGTTTTTAATATCAATGCAAGCTAATTCAGATGGTTCTGTCTATATTGAATGTAATCCAAACCGGTCAAGTGAAACATATCTTTGATTTGAAAATGTTAGTCAAGACATTCAAGACATTGCAAAAACCATTTCCCAAACAGATCAAGTGTTTATCAAATATTGAAATACCTGGTATAAATCCTTATCAAAAAGATATTTGTGATCCCCAGTTAGACACTGAGTCACCACAGTTTATTGCAAAGTACTGGATTAAGAATTTAAAAGCATTATATGTGAGATCCAGCTTATTTTAAACCTAGTAAGAACGTAAGAATAAGAAGGAGTAGTGGTATATATCTTATTTTTTTTTATTTATATGAAATTTTGTTTACAAAGAATCTAATCTGTTAATACGTAAACACACATTCTTCTATATATTCCAGGAATGAAGTAGGAATAATCACAGATAGAATTAGGATTTTAACACCCATAGCTAATTGAAACTTCGATTCTAATTATGAACCAGTGCAAAATTTCATTATTCTGGTAAACACATAATGTGCGTTATCATCTGTTCGAATGCTGCATTAATCCGAAATGTGCATAAATTGAACCAAGTTCAAAAAGACACCAAAATCTAAATCTTGCAAAAATTGATCGAATCGTGCAGAAATTGAATTTGGCCACAAAGTCACAATCGTGCAGAAACTTATCGATTCGTGCAAGAACTGACCGATTCGTGCAAGAATTTGTAAGGAATAAATTTGACACAAAGATTATCTTGCATAAATCCGGTCGAAAATGACAAGAATCTCCGTTGGTTTGTAAGGGAAATTTATTTTTAATGCAGAGCTCATGCACGCGGATGCACGATTATTTTCCGAACTTGGGCTGAATCGTGCAAGAACTGATCGATTCGTGCAAGAATTTGTAAGGAATAAATTTGACACAAAGATTATCTTGCATAAATCCGGTCGAAAATGACTAAAATCTCAATTGATTTGTTAGGGGATTTTATTTTCTATGCACAACTTATGCGGGTTGCTGCAAAGTCTCAGAAAATAATCTTGCATAATCGTGCAAGAACTGTTCGTACCGTGTAGAAATTTCTAAGATGATGTTGCAGTCCAGGGTCAAACTATATGGATCTCGGTTGTATTTTCCTTTGCCAAATTAGTTTAATTATGTAGAGGTGCCCATAACCTGATACTTATAAGTCTTAGTTGAAAAACTGGAACCTTGAAGTTGCCTACTTGTTAGAGTTTGTTACGTACAAATATCAGTAAAATCTCGATACGTTACTCTGAACAGAATTTTAGTTCCGCTCTTTGCTAGATCAATTTCTTCTTTAGTGAAAGAGGTATGACATCAAACAATGAATGTGTAATCCTCAACCGACACTATTTGCCCCTTGGGTTTGTCAAATAATAACATTTTCAATATGTTAAATTATAATTAGGTTGTACTTGTCAATTTGCATAAATTGGATCCTTTGTACAACTGTATTCACAGTATTGATAATTGGGTGATTCCAACTGTTAGATGTATAAAATAGTGACAATGATATCTCCCCCCTGAAATATGCCTTGTTTAATCTCAAGTATAATTCTCGTGTTGTTGAATTATCTTTGAACGCTGCCAAGTTAATGTCTAGTTATAGATTATATCCCACCCAGTTTAAAACGATTTGACCCTAGCGGTAGAGATATAGATGTGTTTGTATTTCCTTCGTTTTTCGAACAATTGAATTACGAATAAGTTAATTTGCATGGAATTTGATTAGACAGATAATTCTAAATGTTGTTTACATAGCATAGAGTTTATCATCCATAGTAAGTCTCCCGAGACTGCCAAGAAGTTTTATGATAGTTTCCAAAAGAATTTGGGAAAGGTTAAACAACGAAAACATAAAGCTTATGGCTTGCATATTTGCTATTCTCTGCAACTTACAAATGATCCAAAATATCAGCGATATACGAAGTGTTAATGTAGCTGATAGTTTTATTGGAATGACTTTCGAATTTTTCTAAGGCATAGAATAACGATTAACTGTGGAGTAATGATCTGCCTATGTGTATTTGGTAGTGGGAGCAACGTCAGGGTTTTCTGTGCTGTTCTTTTCAAGTAAACACTTTTCTGGTTTAAATAATGGATATCTCGACTCTTTGCAAAGTGAAAAGCTAAATGATTATTTATTCAAACAAAGCCTAACCAATTTAATTAACTATTGCTTGCCATTGATAAAGAAGTCGAGCAAAATGTTTTGCCAAAGGATTTCACAATCACAAGGAAAAAACTCACCTTTTCCACGGATAATAATAACTTAAATTGATCTCATCTTAACAATTAAATATCAAATTTACCAGTTATAGATTCACTATGCAACAATTCATATATACATACTAGTAAGCTGTGTTTATTTTGATTATCTTGTAATCGCATCCCTGTTTTCACGTGATCTCTTCGCAAAATCAAAAATCTTTATTAATTTTTCACCTTTAACTAAAGTCTCTTCTTTAACCAACAAGATGAAGCATCCCTATCAAATAGTTATTGTTAACAAGGCCGGAACTCATCTCTTCACCTCAGTTAAGAACACTATTCAAGTGTTTGAACTTGATCTGGATAACAAGATTGGAGAATGGATAGATGATATCTCCCCTGAACAAATCACCCATCAAAACTCACAAATCTCGAAAAAGAAAGGAGAACCAATTATGTCACAACCTATATATAATCATATTCGTACATTAATGCTAACCCCTGATGAAAAGTACCTTGTTGGTACTACCGATAGTGATAAGTCCACGATTATTTTTCATGTTGATTTAACAAGTGAAAATTGTTTGACATTGAGTAAACGTCAAGTATTATCCAAAAGACCCTGTTCGATTTCTGTGGATGAAGCAAGTGCCAATGTTATTGTGGCAGATAAGTTTGGTGATGTATATGCTGTACCTATAGATAGTAATCCACCAGTTTCTGAAAAGCAATTGTTTCCAATTCTTGGACATGTCTCGATGTTGAGTGATGTATTAATGACTACGTACAAGGGTAAACAATTTATAATTACTGCTGATCGTGATGAACATATTAGAGTTACCAATTACCCCAAGAGTTATGTGATTAAGGATTGGTTATTTCGCCATGGAGAATTTGTTTCAGAATTATATATAAGTGAGCATGACCCTTCAGTGTTGTTTAGTGGAGGAGGTGATGATTTTATATGTTTATGGCATTGGTTTGATAATAAATTATTGACAAAAGTAGAATTGAGGGAGTTGGTGCAAGAGTATTTACATGATGATCATTTACCTCCAGAAAGATTCTTAACTGAAGAATCCAAAAAGGAAATTTCCGTGTCAAAGATTAATACGTTAAAGACTGATGACAAGTATTTGTTGATTATTTTAGTAGAAAACACTAGATGTTTATTAGTGTTTGATATAAGTGACGATTACGGAGTTGTTCACTGTCAAACTATAACCATCGACAATTCAATTGTTGACTTTTCAATCGATCAAACAAACAAAAGAATAATTGCTTCAATTGACACCGAAACTGATGATCTCTTACAATCATTCAAGTATGAAAATGAAAAATTCGTTAAGGATTCCACTGTATTCACTAGCATCGTCACTGTCAATCCCTTTGATGTTGAATCCAAACTGGATTTCCAACAATTGTATTATATAAACACTTTAAGAAAGAGAAGTGAACATTAACAGGTATATAGTAAATTACTACAAACATCTATAAAATAACTTTATTGTTCATCTTGGATAAATCCACCTTGTTGACATAATGAATAAAACAAAGATTCCTTCTTCTTTAACAAAGTTTCTGGTTTATCAAATTCGGCAACTTCTCCCTTTTCCAATACCAAGATTCTATCGGAATCCATAATAGTATTCAATCTATGAGCAATGGTAATGATTGTCTTATCTTTAAATTCTGTTCGAATAGTTTCTTGAAGAATTTGATCAGTTTCAACGTCAACCGCAGCAGTAGCTTCATCTAATACCAACACATTGGAATTATTTAATTTTAACAAGACTCTTCCTAAACACATCAATTGACGTTGACCCGTAGATAAATTAGATCCACCTTCAGTTACTTTAACATGTAATGGGCTGGTAATATCATCTTCAGTGTCTCTTTCTTCATACATTTTCAATACATGATCTTTCAAATGAGATAATTCAAGAGCACGCCAAATTTGATCATCAGTGAATTCATCGGTTGGGTCTAAATTACTTCTAATTGAGCCTTCAAACACTTGGGAATCTTGTGGAATGATTGATAATCGATGTCTTAAATCATATAATCCAATGGTTGAAGTATCAATCCCATCAATGGTGATATTACCTCCGAATTTTTCAATAATTCTAAATAATGCCAATGTGATGGATGATTTACCCGCCCCTGTTCTTCCAACAATTCCAATCTTTTCTCTAGGTTTAATATCAAGATTAATATTCTTCAATACTAAATCTAATTCTGGTCTGTACTTTGTAGAATAATCTTTAAAGTGGATTTCTCCATCGTGAGGCCAATTAACTGGTGGTCTATTCTCAGGAATTATTTCAGGAGCTTCAGAAGTTAATCTGGAATATTCCAAGATTCTTTCAACAGAAACAATATTGGTTTCTACTTCAACCGTCATTCTCACAATCCAATTTAAAGATTGGGTAATTTGAAGAGCATATGACACTGACAACCCAACTAATCCAGCAGTTAAATGACCTGATTTCAAAGTAAAGATTGATAATCCCGCAGCACCCAAAATAATCACAGATCCTAAGAATTCCAATCTCACAGCTAACCATCTGTTAGCATTGATTGCTGGATGATATGCTCCCATGTTCCTATCGATTCTTGTTTGGTTTAAATATTTGAAACGATCTTCTTTACCATAAGCACGAATAATCGATACCCCAGTCAATGATTCTTGGAAATTGGCAAAGATAGGAGATCTTGAGACCGAATCTAATCTTCTTAATTCACGAGAAGTTCTCAAGTAATATTGTTGGTAGTAGATATACAACATACCAAGAGGTAAGATAAAGAACACAAATTGCCAAGTAGAATAACAAATAACCACAAGGGTAAGGGAGACTTTAACAGCGTTGCTGAAAAACATACTAAACACTCTTCCCAATACTTCATCAATCTTGTAAACATCATTAGAAAATCTATTCAATACTCTTCCAATAGGGGTAGTTTCAAAGAATGTCATTGGTGCCCGTAATACACTCACAGCCATACGATTGTGTAATTTCTTTGATCCTTGAATGGAACAGAAAATCCAAAGAAAACAATTTTGAATCAAAGATGAACCGGAAAAACCAATACCTAATAAAAAGTAGATTCCCAAGTATTTGACAATATCAGGATTATATCCATATTTCGAATTAACTTCTGACCAATGTTTTAACCAGAAATTAGAAGCAACGTTGATAACATAGGAAAGAATTGAGAACCCCAAGAAAATCAACACATTAATAGGATTACATGCCTTGGCATACTCTTTGTAAACATCCCATTTAACTTTCCCTTGTTCAAGATGTTCCTTTCTTGCCTTGGCATCTTCATCTTCAATTTCTTCATCATCAATTCCACTTTCAAGTGAAACTTCCAGCGCGCGTCTTAAACTTCCACATTCAAAATCACAATCTGAATCCAAATCTTGTAAATCAATTTCTTCATCAACTTTAGTTTCTTCAATTTCACTCTTTTTAACACTAGCAGATTCCGGTGTAGCAGTTCCATCACGTTTCTTACCAAATGATTCAATCAATTGTCTGATTTTACTTGACTCTTGTTTCATAATATCATCATAAGTTCCACGCTCAACTAATCGTCCATCACTCACCAAGGATAAACTATCAGCAATACTCAATACTTTAATATTATTCGTGGCCAAGATTCTACATTTTGTTTTCAATAATCCATGGGCACCCAAAACATGATCAGTTAAATGTTTACCAACATGTTCATCAACAGCACTTAAAGGATCATCTAACAAGTAAACATCGGCACGGGCATACACGGCTCTTGCCAAGGATAATCTTGCCTTTTGACCTCCAGATAAGGAAATCCCCTTTTCACCAACTTCAGTCTTGTCACCTTTAGGTAAGATACTAAGATCAACCGTCAATGCACACGCTTTAATTACAAGGTCATAAAACTCGGCATCGTATTTGTGTCCAAACAAGATATTATCTCTAACAGTCCCATTCATAATCCAAGGAACTTGAGAAACATAAGCGATTTTACCATGTAATGTAACTTCACCATCCAATTTATATAAATCTCCTAATATAGCTTGAATGATGGATGATTTACCAGAACCAACTCTTCCAACAATACAATCCAATTCTCCTTTCTTGGCTTCTAAATTGATATTTGACAAGGCAACTTTATAATTTTGATCACCTTTGGCTCTTGACCAAAGGAATGTCCCATTCTTGATTGATACTGCAGTATCTCCATTCTTCTTGGCCTTTGGTGCCTTAATCACAGCGTCTTCTTGTAATTCTACTCCAGTTAAAAACTTGGTCAATCTTGCAATGGCAACTTGAGCTTCTACAATATTGGTAATAACCATAGGCACCACAGCCAAGGGGAATGATAAAAGATTAAACAAAGCTAATGCTGGGAATACCAAATCTGTTGATAAACTCTTGTCTTGAGTGAAAACATACACAGCAAATGTTGAACAAGAAACTAAGAAAGGAGCCAAATTCCAAGTAAAATTAGTAAATGCCATGAAAATCCCCATTTTTTTCAAGTTTTTCAATTCCTTTTCATTTCTTACATGTCTTAATTTATCCAAATATGGAGTTTCCCAACCATATAATTTCAATGATTTAATATTGTTCAATATTTCATTGATTAACCTAGATCTTTCATCTTTATACTTCATTTGAGTCTTTTGTAATCGTTTTTGAATACGAGCAATTACTGCGTTCAAGGGAATCATAATGATCATAATGGCAACACCGGCCCACATTGAATTACCAATTAATCCATGTAATGAAACCAAACACAAAATAATTTGGAAAGGACCTGACCAAACAATTTGTAAATTTTGCACTAAATCTTGTAATCTTTGAACATCAACTGACATTAAATTAACAATGTCCCCTGTGGAAGATTCTTGTTTTGATTCATTAGACAACACCAAGGACTTGTTATAAATCAGAGAACTCAAGGAAGATTTAATTTTCATTCCTAATTCAAAGGCACGTTCAAAATATTGATGCAAACAAGCAGTTTGTACTACTGAAACAACAAACATAGAAACAGCAATCAAGAATCCACGAGTTAAAGGGATTGGTTCACCAAGTTTAACTGATTTAGAATATTCATTAACGAATTTAATCAATAATCTTAATAATTGAGGTTGGACGAAGGCCAATGCATCTTGTAAACCTTTGAATAATCCACCCAACATGAATTGTCCACCAAATGCCTTAGCTATAGCCAAGAATAAGGAAGGTTTCTCAACTGCTTGAGACTCCCAATAATGTTGAAACTTATTAGATGTAGTTGAAGCTTTTAACTTGTTAGGTAATACAGGTAAATCACGTTCAGTTAAATATTGTACATAACCTTTCTTCATTAATCCGCCCATCCAATCAAATGTAATTCTTGAGAAAACATTAGCACTATCATATGGAGATGTCTTTAATAATCGAGTATAATGATTCACTGGTTGCATGGGCAAGGTAGTTTCAATAATCAAAATCAACAAGGCATTAACGGTAGATAATATAACAAATATTGAAAAGGCATCACCTGTACCTACTCTCAAATGTACATTAGCAATTCTCATAAGATTCAAGATAATTTGAAATAACCAATAAAACAATAATACACCATTGGGGATAGTAGCTTTAAATTGTTCAAGATAATGAATCCCCCAAGCAATAGCTGTAGCTATAGAATTCAAAACCAATGCTGATTGAATGACACCTGATTGACCAGAAACAATAGACAAGATAATTTGAAAAATAAATTGTATCCCAACCAATACAAGTTTCCCATAGAAATTCCAAGTTACTCTATTTCCTTGAATTTTCTTGTTACGTAAATAAATCAATTGACCAAATCCAACAAGAATCATCAACAAGGCAGAAGAGCCAAACAATATACCTTGTAAGAAACAAGGAGTCATATCGTGATATTTAGGTGAGAGAGGTCCCCAACCATCACCATCAATACTGGTACAACTTAGCCAACCTTTAGTTTGATTTAAACTAGGTATCAGAAAGTTGGCAGTAGGAGTATTACCAGTTGACAAAAGCAAGGGTAATTGACTTAGTACATTCAAACTGTCCGAAGACGAAGTAACTTCCAAAGAATGCTCCATCGTTGAAAACAGACAATGCGTGTTGTAAAAAGTTAACAATTCTTATAAAGTTTTGTAAAGGTGGGCTTATTTATATAGTGAAGGAAGGAGACAGAATTTTCTTATGGAATGAAAAAATGCTTGTATACAGGAATGCTGACAAATTGGTTGCACTAAGCCGCAATCACCTAATTTGGAAGTCATGCCACATAATTAAGTGTAACTTGAATATGGTTAACATTAAAAAGTCTTTCAAAGTTTATAGTTTAATCTGGAGGTGTTGATCAGCAAAAAATTATCTTGAGAGTATATATCAATCTACAAGAAATTATAGTACCTTCACGATTACCTTCAAAATATATTCAATCTATAAACCTCTTTCTCTATTTAAACAACTTCTTTAATCGTGAAGTTTTCTTTTCCTTTTTAGAATCTCCACTACTGGTACTTCCCTTAGGACTACTGCTTAATCTTTTTTGATAATGACCTGGAGAAAGGTTGCCATGTTGACTTTCAAACATCTGCTGTTGATGTTGAACTTCCTTTTGAAATTGATTCATTTTACTTTCAACTGTAGTTTGATGGGGCGGTAATAACCCGGTACGCGGTTGCCCTGTTGCTGTTGCTGTTACGGTAGTTGCTGTGGTAGCTGATGCTGCCGTCTCATAAAGAAAGCTGGGACATTCTCTTGGTTTATTCAACTCTTTAGCAATTTGTAAATCAAAATGACCTATAGTTTTTGATTTATCAATACTTTGTAATCCAATCAAGAAATCCCTTGGCTTCAAAATCAGTTCTGATCCAATATAAAACTCTTTATTTAAACTACTAGATAATTCATAAATTGATCGAATTTCACTATAAGTGATCCCTCCAGCAACATAACAGAAAATCTTTTGCTTTAATGGATTATGTAATGAACTTGTAGTTGATCCACTATGTCTAATAGAAGAACTTGACGCCCAAGAAGCTTTAATCCTAGGGTTTCTCAAAGATCCTGTTCCATTACTTAATTGATTAACCCGACTACTGGTTGGAATATCATCTTGTAATGGTTTGTCACGGAAATAAGGAAACCATTCTTCTTCTAAATGATATTTGGACGCTTTTGATAATACTTGTTTTACAGCAGGAGTGAATCTTGAAGTATTGTAAGTTCCTTCATTATTAATGTCATGAAAGGTAGTTCTTACAATTGGTTTATCCTTGACGTCTTTTTTCACCACAGGAAATCCCAATTTATATAAATTATTAAAACATCGTGAAATTAATCCAATCATTTCTCGATCATTAACGCCAATAAATTTGGATAATTTTTTAAAATCCTGTTCAACTAATCCACCACGATAAAATGCATACATTAAGAGTAATCTGATTTTGTCATTGACATGTAAATCTTCTCGAGCTAATAATACAATTAAATCGTCGCTTAAATTCTTATTTCTCTCTCCTTCAAATGTAACCCCGTCAGCACAACAGGTTTGTTCGAAATCAGCGGCAAATTCTGCCAATTTCCTTAAACTATTCAAATCAAGACATTCATCAATTAATGTCTTGTGTAAGGTTAAATTCTTACGTTCTTCATCAAATCCTTTCAAATGTGCCACAATATACATTAAGTCAGAAGAAGTGGACGCCTTGGATCTATCAATCATCAATGGGTTATTCTTGATTAAATCATTAATTCTCGCAATAATCAATTCTGAAGCTTCAATAATATGAACATGTCGTAAATTAATCCAATCTTCATCATTCTCGTCATCTAATTTCGCTTCAACTTCATTTATTTCTCCTGCTTCACTTTCACTCTTGTATTTATATACTCCATTTCTTTCTAAATCAGGGACAATATCCATGGCCATAGCTTGATAAGTGAATTCATGTAAAATTGGAGCATAAAGATCTAAAGTTCGATCACAAATCAATAAAATTGATCGAGGCTTGTCAGCAACAGATGCGGGAGGGAAATCTTGATTAATACGAGCATATTCATCAATTTGTACTTGAAATTCATCAGCAATTAATTCACATAATCGTTTAGCAGGATGAGATAAATCTACAGGTTGATAAAAACGAACCAAGGGGTATTCCCCAGTTAATACCATCAAGGAGACCAATGATTTGGCTGCTTTTTCAACTTGAAGTTTAACAAATTCTGAACAATTTTCATTGAAATAAATTGGCATAGAATTAGGAGTTTTATTATCGGTAAGAAACACACGTGATTCCATAGGGTATAAATTCGCATTAACAAAATGAATTGAATCTCCATGATTAAAATAGTTATTAACTTGATTATTTGTTAAAAATCGATGATTAAAATATTGCGTGATTTCCAGTTGATGTGTCAGTAAGGGTAAGAATAAACCAACACCTGATTTGTAACGAGAAGTTTGCACATCAGCAATTATACAATTACAATTATAAATGTCAATATTAACGAAATATATGGCATTAATAAATTTTCCTGCACTTTTCCTCCGTTCATCAATTTTTTCAATTGACGTAACTAATCGAAGTAATTGTTCTTTAGTAAGCAGTCGATACAAAATGGGTTCAGTAATTTCATCAATGATCAAACTGTATAATTGTCCTGGTACTTGGACTTGTTTGATTTGAGTTAGAAGATAATCATGTTGAATGTTTATAAGGGAAGTAGGGTCCCTATTCTTGGACATTGTTGACATACTTTTTATCTAGTGTAAATCCTATCAACCTTGTGTGCGTGTCAACCTGTTCGCAAGAGTCAACCTGTTTAAATACAACAAAAGATATATCTGAAGAAAGATGTATTACGTTTCTAGTTCCAATGTGAAACTGTTGACGGGGGAAAGTTGGAAGTTTTGTTTGTCCAGGGACAAAATGAAACAAAGCACAAAGACAAAACACAAAAGACAATGGAACAAAAAAGCAGCTAAAAAAGAGTGAGCCGCAGTGACCCAATTAGGCAAGTGCTATTTTTTCCTATTTTTTTTTTTGTTTCTTTACTTTCAGGGTGAGAAAGAGAGTTTGAGTGTGCACAAGTGCGGCGAGTCAACGAGTGAGAAACTTGGGGTTTACGTGTTTCACAAAAATGTGAACAATAAATAGATAACTTTTCCAGAATGAATGTGTAAAAATTTTTTTTTTTTTCAGTTCATGTTTTTTTGTTTAGTTTAATTATACATCAGGTTAAAACACACTAAACAACGAGGCTTGTTATTTCTAGTAGTTTTTCTAAAGAAGACATTGTCGGAGAATATCTACGACATCATTTTAGACGTACAGGTGGCTTTATAGAATAACGCAGAACACGTAACAAACACGTCACATATATAATACTACTAGTTTATTCAGTCTCATACAAACACATACACACATACACACATCACACGTCACACTTCACACGTCGCACTTCACACTTCACACGTCGCACGTCACACATCACACATCCCACTTGTTCATGCCTGGGGATCTTGAAATTCAATCAACACCAATGTCCTCTACCATCCATCTGAAATCTCGATCAAGAAGAAACTCGGGTGTTCACCCAAGTGAAATTCCTTCACCAACTGATCATGGTCATCCTCAAATGTCTCATGGTAAACAAGCATTGTTTTATATTGCTGGATGGTATACATTTTCCCTTTCAATTAACCTTTATAATAAATGGATGTTTGGACCAGGACTTGGATTTCGTTTCCCAATTCTTATTACTTCATTCCATCAATTATGTCTTTCTGTTTTAAGTACTACTACTTTGTTTTTCATTCCTGAATTACGTCCCAAGATCCCGGCCAACCATCAATTGCCTCATCATTCCGACTCTGGAAGTGGTAGTGCGCTTGCTCAGTTTTATAGAAGTATGCATATTGATTTTAAAGTATATCTTCGTCAAATGGTTCCTTGTGCCTTAACTTCAGCTGGAGATATTGGATTGTCGAATGTTGCTGTGTCATTGTTGTCGTTAAGTTTATACACAATTTTAAAATCTTCGTCATTAATGTTTGTGCTTTTATTTGGTCTTTTATTCCGATTAGAAAAGTTTAATTGGAGATTGATTGTTATTGTGGTGATTATGACAATATCGGTTATTTTAATGACATCAAAACCAGCCGATTTAGATAAACAATCTACAGGAGTATATTCAACTATGGGTATCACTTTAGTGATTAGTGCGGCTATGTTATCAGGATTACGTTGGTGTTTTACTCAAATCTTATTAAAGAAGAATCCATATACTCCCAATTCCATTGCGACAATCTTTTATGTTTCCCCCTGTATGTTCCTTGCCTTGTTCATATTAGGATTATATGTTGAAGGTTGGGATAATTTCACTTCAGCCCCAATTTGGGAAATCAAAGGTGTATTGGGAACCATTGGGTTATTATTCATCCCTGGATTATTTGCATTCTTAATGATGTCTTGTGAATTTATGTTATTAAAAGTGGCCCATTTAATTACTCTTTCTGTTGCTGGAAGTTTCAAAGAATTGTTAACTATTGGAGTAAGTGCTCTTGTGTTTGGTGATAGATTATCCTTTATCAATTGTATAGGATTAACCTTGACGTTTTTTGATGTGTTGTGGTATAATTATTATAGGTACATGGCCAAGGTTAAACCACAAGGATATATCCCACTTAAAGAAGAAAGAATTGAATTACAAAAGATGTAAGATTAGATAGATAAATTTTTATTATTATTATTATTATTATTATTATTATTATAGCCTTTCTAAACATATAAATGGTGAATTTTTTGTTGTTCTCTTTCTCTCTACAATGATATCATACAAATAATTGTAAGGGACATGGCCACAATCAAATATATATCTTGCAACATTCTTTGTCCAGCAATAATTGCAAATGGTGTTTCTAATTTACCTCCTACATTCTTACTACTTGTTGCTTCTGATGCAGCACTGGCATGTCCTGGAATTAATGTAGTTGTCAATTGATTTCCTGTTCTTGCCACATAAATGGATCCATTAACTACAACAGCACCACTTAATCGGGCAGGAATATCAAGATTCGGAGGAACACTAGAAGTAGTATCCACAGAACTAAACAGTAACAAGACATCTGTATTCTGATTGCTCATGGGACTAGCAAAGGGGATTGATCCTGATTGAATGAATCCTATAGATTCTTGTGATGTTGTTGTTGCTTCATCTTGTTTCTTCTTCTCTTCACTAATTATTTCTTGATCATCAGCCAAAACAAACTCATTATTGCTCCCTTGGGTCACATTTTGCACCATTCCTTGTCGATCTATATCCAAGAATGGATTAGTATTAGCCATGGCTAATGTTTGTCCTTCATTATCCACAGCCAAATAAATATGACGTAAGAAGGGTAATCCTAAAGAATTATATCCTGAATTTGATGTTGGTGATAATGCAAGGAAACATGCTTGTTCACCACCTGAAAATGTCAATGCTTGTCCATTATATATTGCATCAGTTATAAATTCACTGAGTGGTACTTTAACGGTCAAATCTCCAAAGGCAAAATTTAACGATGCACTAGAATTATTTATAACATCACATTCAACAATCCATCGATCAACATCACTGCTATAATATGCATTTGTTTGAATTGCCAAATTGACAATAACATCCAAGGGTAAATATGAATAATATAATCGAGTATCCAATAATACCGGGAACCCACCAGAATTGGATTCAATAGAAATCGTTCTTCCAGTATCAGCATTCTCTACTTCAACATCGGTAACTAATACAATAGGTAAATTAAGACTGACCAAATCATCATTGGCGGCTTGATCTTCGGGAGGGAATCTTGATCCTGTTTGTTTTAACATAGTATATGAAATTAATTTCCCTGTAAAATATTTTGTACTTACGGCACCAGGAATTAATTGACCAAGAGAATTTTCCCAAGTTCTGTTCTGATCAAACCAAAGAGAATAACCTGGTGACTCTATTATTCCCATGTTTTTCAAAGTATACAAGAAACCAGTACCCCGGGTACTACCTGCCAATCCTAAACCTCCAGAATACATCGTGGTATCATTAACATTAACAAATGAAACATCTTTCAATTGTACTAAATCTCCCGTAGTTAAATTAAACAGAATATTATCAGTATTCCAAACTCCACTGGCATCAATTAAATTCATATATGGCAATACAAATGGTGCTCCATTTTGAATACCAGAATTTCCCGTAGGATTAGGTTGATCCAGTAATGGAGTAGGTGAATACAAACCATTTTTCCCACAATTGGTGGCGGTATATTCTTTCATGGTTGTTACTGATGCTGGTTCACTTTCTCCTGTTCTTGTAGGTAAATTTGGTTCTTCTGAACTCCACCATTCACTTAAATAACTACAATCTAAAAATTCTTCTCCATTCATCACCCAAATCTCGGGTTGGGCAATATCCACCCGTACTTCCACCAATTGATTATGTCCTTGACCAAGATCCATACGAACATTATAATAATTGTCATCTGTAGGCATAGTCAACATTAATTTGAATAACGAGTTCTCCCCTGACCCTTCTTGGGTCATGTTTGCTGGCACTGATGTTGTTTTCGTGGTGGATCGTGTCACCAGTTGGGCCGCTACTGTTGTTTGTCGATCCAAGGTTACTTTTAATATATCTTCATTGGTGTCTGAAGAAGGAGACCTTGTTGTTATTGATATGATTGTTGATGGGGATTCATCTCTGATTAATACATGGTCAGCAGCCAACGCCACCTGTAATATTACAGCCAAAGCAACAAGTATTTTCATAGTTTGGTGTATAAATATATATAAATGTATATGTTTAAATTGTGTTATGTGTGTACTATTGTATTGTTGTCGTGCATGTAATGTATGTATAAGCTCAGTGGCAAAGACAACCTAGTAACTATTAATAGAAAAAGACGTTCAAACACAGTGGTTTTTTCTTAAAAAGTTGAATGATTAAAAGGTTCTGAGCCTTGTTTTTTTGTATGAGTGTTTTTTTGCTTCCTCTTTTTTTTCTTTTTTTTTCTTGTCTAAATTTTATTCTGTTTTTGTCTGCCTGTCTATTTTTGTAGCTTTTTTTGGCACTGACGAAATCTGGGCATTTCTTTTTTTTGTTTTCGTTTTTCGTTTTTTCGTATACGAGATCATGTTTGGCGGGAAATCCGTGTAAGAAGCCAAGATCATGAAGTCCATGTGGGTGGTATACTAACCAGAAACAGACTACGGATTATTATTACTCCTGTACTTTCCCTAGTGAAATTTTTCTACTTAATTTACTAGATATAAGATATACGAATAGTATCAAAAAAACAATGACGTAATTGTTGTGTGACATGACATTGTTTTATTTATTTTATTGTATTTTATTTTTCGTGTCACTATAAAGACATGACCTCAAATATATATACATTGGAATCTTCATACGTTCACCTTCTATTTAATTCTAAATCTATTTGAATGCTATTACTATTACTATAAAACAAATGGGAGATCTTGTCCACATTGACCAAACAATCTTTTATATCAGTGAAATTACTCAATGAATAATGTAATCGAATATGAAGTTTAATATTCTTGGTTACTTCGTTACCAAATAATCGATCAATTATCTCTTGATACAATTCAAGTAATTCTAATGTCTGGTCAAATTTAAATATTGTAATTTCAACTTGATAATATTTAAAATGAGATATATGTTTACACATAATTTCATTATTAACAAGTTGGGACATTTTATATCCACCCATATCACTGTCTACTATAGCGTTCTCTTGTTCATCCATACATAGTAAATATCGACTATGACCGTATAAATATCGTTGTATCCCCTCGGTTAATTCCGAAAAATATTGTAATTTCTTAATACTTAATACTTCTAAATGTTCATAGATTTGAAATAGGATATCATCAGGTAATTCGGTAAATTTAACCATTACAATATTGTGGAACTTGACTGTGTGTCGGTTGTTTAGTTCATTGGAAA
Source organism: Spathaspora sp. UFMG-CM-Y285 (assembly GCA_002911495.2). Taxonomy (NCBI): domain Eukaryota; kingdom Fungi; phylum Ascomycota; class Pichiomycetes; order Serinales; family Debaryomycetaceae; genus Spathaspora; species Spathaspora sp. UFMG-CM-Y285. Next base: position 242,652 of record PPUV02000010.1, read on the forward strand.
AATGTGGTAGTGGTGTAGGATTAGAACAATGGTTGGAGTGTGTAGGTGGCAATTGAGCGATTCTCGGATTTGAATTTTTGTTTTTCGATTTGTCTTGTGTGCAAAGTTTATTCAATTAGTTGCAAAATTAAGAACTTTTGGACTACAATATTGAATAGAGTTTTTGTCCTGGTTTCTATCTATTGTAGTTTAAATCAATATATTACAAGTTTAAAAATGAACTAAATTTATTAGTAGAAATTTTAGTAGAAATTTTGTAAAAAAACTTGCAAAAAAACTTGCAAAAAAAACTAAAATAAAAAGGTAACTTAAAGTTATTCAGAATAGATAAATTACAATTTCCTAAAACTAAAGTCAACCAAAACCAAGGAAATCTTCTTTGTATCCATCTTTCTCACAACCCAAAAGATTAAACACAGTTCAAGCGTATGATACTTCTCCTCATGGTCCCCCACAACAGCCAACAATAATCAATAAACTAAAATTCGCGTCATCATTGTAATATCGATTCTTACTAATAATGAACGGGTTGTAAGATTTTCGAAATATTCATTGTTTAATTAAAAGCTGTCAAAAAGAATTGTGTCAAAAGTTAGTTTCGAAAAAATTCCGCGTGTTAACATTCCCGACGTGCAACATGACACGTCTATACAATGAGGAATATTCATAACAATGAGTGATTTTGAAACAACGTGGATTAACCAATTACAAATCAACTAATACATATACTTGCAGATGTCAAATAAGTTCTAGATCTATAAACCAGCAAAGAAAAATACTTCATGATTTACCGATAGAACGACAGGATCTGGCAGTAATGTACATATGCGGGGGGATTTAAAGAGGGTAAGGTACACAACGAGGCTTGTCAAATGTGTGAACGCCCACATCAACTTTGGCACACGAGGAAAGTGGATGCTTAAAGGCAAAGCCACTTGAGCTGGCTCCTCGGAATAATTAGTAGTGGAATATCATATCCGACCAACCACATCGGATGGTTTCCCGACATGGATAAATTAATACCCATCATTGTTTTCAACCCCCAATCCACCTTCCTTTTAACACATTTTTGTACCACGGTCCTCACATTATTCTGCAATGCACCCCAGTTCTCTCAAGGAAACTAAATCCCAACAATAAAGTTACCTCCATCAAAATAGCTTGAGGGGTTATTGTTTCAAGTTTTGACCAAGCAACGCATCAAAGGGGGTAAGAATGTAAATACTGTATTGTACTTGACAACGTTATTGTTTGGAGGCAAATCAACCAAGGAGATCCTTCCCATTATGGAACTGTACGAGGCTTATATAAGTTTCAATCCATCTCGCATATATACGGCCGGTTGTCAATTATTATTAAAATCAGAAATAACCCCACCCCATGTTTCAACTGTGTGTTAAAGTTAATATTTTCTTAAACAATAACCCACCCTTGTATACAATAGGCATATTTGTTTTTTCATCTTCATTGTTTAACCGAAATTGGAGAGGTCATTGTTCTCCATATTTCTTGAATCAATTTTTGTATCATTTGATGAATGTGAGAAGGTCAAGGAGAAACAAACAATTATGTGCTTACTATGTGATCTTGTTTCAAAAAAAGCAGGTCCAAGAGTAAGTAGATCATTTCAATGCACCCCTGACATGTTCCCACTAAGAAAATAACTCTCCATTGTTAAAGGTAAAAAAAATAATTCATGGCCCGAGTTTCCGGCTGCTAAAAGTGGCACTAAATTCGGAATTTAATTACCATGAACAAGTGGAGTAATACATTTCACTTTTCAATTATAAATAGAACTGTCAATCCTTCAAATTTCACAAAGTTAAATATCTCTCTTACCACCACAGCGCACACACTATGTTGTTTTCTTACATTCCAACATTGATTGCTCTTGTAGGAGCAGTCCATGCCTTGGGAGGTCAAAAGAACATTGCCTTCCAACAAAGTAATCAACATGGGCACACTCAAACTATTACTTTACTTGATAAATCAACTACAGCTACGTTATTCTTGGATCAAAATGATTGGCCCGGTGTTAATCGTGCTGCTATGGATTTAAGTGATGATTTTAGAAAAGTTTCTGGACATGCCTTACCTGTTTCCAATTATACTTCCACCAAAGATATTTGTCAACATATTCATGGTGATATTGAAAATGCAATTATTATTGGTACCATTGGTAACAACACTTTGATTGAAGAATTAATCTCCCAGAAAAAGATTAATGTTGATAAAATCAAGGGGAAATGGGAAGCTTATATTCAAGAACAAGTTGCCAATCCTGTCTCTTGTATCAAGAATGCCTTGGTTATTGCTGGTAGTGACAAGAGAGGAGCTATTTTTGGTGCTTATGATATTTCTGAACAAATCGGTGTTTCTCCTTGGTATTTCTTTGCTGATGTTGTTCCTCAATCTCATGATTCTATTTATTTTACTGGTTCCAAAACTCAAGGTGAACCTGGGGTCAAGTACAGAGGTATTTTCATTAATGATGAACAGCCAGCTATTGCTGCCTGGGTAGCGGAATTCTTTCCTGAAGGGTTATACAACTCTTATTTTGTTCATCAATTCTATGTCAAACTTTTTGAATGTTTGTTAAGAATGAGAGCAAATTATTTATGGCCAGCAATGTGGGCATCTATGTTTGGTGTTGATGATCCTCAAAATCAATATTGGGCTGATTATTATGGTATTGTTATGGCCACATCTCATACTGAACCTTTAATGAGAGCTACTAATGAATGGTCTACTTTTGGTAAAGGCGCTTGGGATTATAGTACTAACAAAGATAACATTGTTGATTTCTGGAAAGTTGGTATTGAAAGATCTAAACCATTTGAAAATGTTTGGACTATGGGTATTAGAGGATTTGGTGATACTCCAATTTCTGGTGGTGTTGAAACAGAATTATTAATCGACGTTATTGCTACTCAACGTGATTTATTAACAACATATTTCGGTAATGATTCCTTACCTGATATCCCGCAATCTTGGTGTTTATATAAAGAAGTTCAATCTTATTATGAAGCTGGTATGCCTGTTCCTGATGATATCACTTTACTTTGGGTTGATGATAATTGGGGAAACATTAGAAGATTACCTCTTAACAATGAAACTTCAAGATCTGGGGGTGCTGGTGTTTACTACCATTTTGATTATGTGGGTGATCCAGTTGATTATAAATGGATCAACACCATTTCCAATGAAAAGACTTGGGAACAAATGCATTTGGCTAAGGAAAGGGGTGCTGATAGAATTTGGTTGGTAAATGTTGGTGATATCAAACCTTTGGAAATCCCTATTGAATATTTCATTTCTTTAGGTTATCATTATGATACCTGGGGTCCAATTAATAAAGTATTTGAATATACTGAAGCTTGGGCTGATAGAGAATTTGGTCAATGGTATAAAAACACCACCGAAATTGCTGATATTGTTGATCTTTATGGTTTCCTTATCAACAGAAAGAAATATGAATCTTTAAACACTACCACTTATGCCATTTACAATTATCAAGAAGCTGAAACTGTTTTACAAGATTGGGCTGATTTATCCACCAGAGCTTGGAATGTTTATAACCAATTACCCAAAAATGTTCAACCTTCTTTCTTCCAATTGGTGCTTCATCCGGTTAATGCGGGTTATATTGTCCATGATATTATGATCTCTGCTGGTAAGAACAATGTTTATGCTGAACAAAGAAGAAATCAAGCTAATTCCTTAGCTACTTATGTTCAACAAAGATTTGGTGATGATCATTCTTGGAAAAATCAATGGGATTCAATGCTTAATGGTAAATGGCACCATATGATGGATCAAACACATTTGGGTTATTTCTTCTGGCAACAACCAATGAGAGATGTTATGCCTCCTGTGGCTATTTGTCAAGCTGATGATAATAATTTAGCTGGTGCCATGGGTATTGTTGTTGATCAATCTCGTGGTTCTGCTCCTGGTGATGATTTATACAATGCTGTTGCTTATTCTAACAATACTTTGATTACTCCACCACAAGATCCTTATACTGGTAGCACTTTTATTGAAATTTTCAACAGAGGTAATGAAGATGTTAATTTCAAGGTTTCTTCCGAAAATGATTATGTCACTGTCAATCAACCAACTGGTTACATTTCTGCCACCAATGATAGTATTTGGAATTCTGTCAAGGTTTATATTGATGTTGATTGGTCCAAGGCTCCAGAAGGGGCAAATATTGTTTTTATTGATGTTACTTCTAATTCAACTTATGGTTTCTTTGGACCTCCACAAGTCCACATGCCAATTTACAAGAATCAAGCACCATCTGGGTTTAAAGGATTCATTGAAGCTGGTCAAGTCATTTCTATCGAAGCCGAACATTTCTCCAAGAATGTATCCAATGACAAGGTCAACTATGAAGTTATTAATAGATATGGTAGAACTTTATCTGGTGTAACTTTGTTCCCTGTTACTGCTGATTCTCAAACTTCTGATGCTAATGCTCCTCATTTAGAATATGATTTCTATTCATTCTCAACACCACAATATGGTACCAATGTCACCGTTTACACTTCTCCATCATTAAACACTTGGCCAGCAAGACCCTTGAAATATGCTATTGCCATTGATGATGAACAACCACAAGAAGTTCAATTGGTCATTGATACAACTAATCCATTAAACATGCCTGATCATTGGGAACAAGCTGCTTCAGATACAATTTGGTTACACAATACTACTCATAACATTAGTCAATCTGGTCAACATACTTTGAAATTATGGGCATTGGAACCAGGAGTAGTTTTCCAAAAAGTTGTTGTTGATTTTGGTGGTGTTGTCCCAAGTTTCTTGGGCCCTCCAGAAACTTATCGTCAATAAGTTAGTTAGTTAGTTCTTTTGTTTTTTAAAAAATTATACTTGTTTTGTTTTCCAAGAATATTTAATTCTTGCAGGTCTTCCAATAAGGTGGAGATAATCTGTTAACCTGTAGAATAGTAATATCCGAAATTTCCAGTAATTTTGAGTATTCCAAGAAAGTATACATAATTCCGTACCAATCTGCATTCTCCTTTAATCCCGTATTAACTTGTAAACCTGTATCATCATCCTACTTGTTCTTTACATGTTGAAAATTTCCTGAGTTAACCTGTAGTTTTGTCCATGTGCATTATGCGTCAACCTACATAATCGTGCATGAACACACATGAGATAAGAAAAGAAATTACTATTTAAAAAAATCAATAGATTAAGATTGTACAACTCTGTTTAAAACAATAATATTATTAAGAATCAAACTATTCAAAGAAAGGGTAAAACATATAATTAGATATAGGTTTGAGATTGATTTAAAGAATTAAATCCACGAACAAGTAAATTAATGATCCAATACCTAATGCAACGGCAGCATTGTCAAATTGAGTAGTAACAGGAGGGGCACTAGGGGTACTAGAAGGATCAACAGTTTTAGTGTTAGGTTTAACCGTGTCAGGTTTAGTAGTAGAAGGTTTAGTAGTAGAAGGTTTAGTAGTAGAAGGTTTAGTAGTAGAAGGTTTAGTAGAAGGTTTAGTAGAAGGTTTAGTAGTAGAAGGTTTAGTAGTATCAGTAAAACAAGATTCCGTAATGGTCTTGGTTGTTGTGTTAGTGATGCAACTAGTAATTGTTTTGCATTCAGTTTCACTGATACAAGTAGTATACGTTGTGGTAGAAGTTTCAGTAATCGTTGTAGTGTATGTTGTATAAATGGTTTCCGATTCACTTTCAGATGGATCTTCCTGACTTGAGGAATTGGTTTCTGTTTCAGTTGGTTCAATATCTTCAGTCGTTTCAATATCTTCACTTGTTTGAACATCTTCAGTAGTTTCCACATCAGTAATTTCAGTTTCATCAGATTCTTCCGGTTCTTCTGCTGTTCCAGGCTCCTCGGTTGTTTCAGTATCTTTAGTAGTTTCAGCATCTTCAGTAGTTTCTGGATCAGGGTAAGGCTTGGGATCAATGGGTTCAATACCCAGACAATAAACACCTTTAGCTAATTCCCAAGCAACATCTGGATAGTCCTTATATGATGGACATGAATGGACACATTGCCATAATGGAGACCAGTATTCAGCATCATCTACTCCACAAACACAAGCTTGGATGTCTTCCTCTTCAATATATCCACCACATTTTGCAATAATAGCGTCAGCACCAGCAACACATTCCCTCATACACTCT